>CAXAQZ010000530.1:0-80131 GCA_963971145.1 Sussaba pulchella | reverse complement strand
TTACACTTACACTTACACTTACACTTACATTTACACTTTCACTTACACTTACACTTACACTTACATTTACACTTACACTTACTCTTACACTTACACTTACACTTACACTTACACTTACACTTACACTTACACTTACACTTACACTTACACTTACACTTACACTTACACTTACACTTACACTTACACTTACACTTACACTTACACTCACACTTACACTTACACTTACACTTACACTTACACTTACACTTACACTTACACTTACACTTACACTTACACTTACACCTACACTTACACTTACACTTACACTTACACTTACACTTACACTTACACTTACACTTACACTTACACTTACACTTACACTTACACTTACACTTACACTTACACTTACACTTACACTTACACTTACACTTACACTTACACTTACACTTACACTTACACTTACACTTACACTTACACTTACACTTACACTTACACTTACACTTACACTTACACTTACACTTACACTTACACTTACACTTACACTTACACTTACACTTACACTTACACTTACACTTACACTTACACTTACACTTACACTTACACTTACACTTACACTTACACTTACACTTACACTTACACTTACACTTACACTTACACTTACACTTACACTTACACTTACACTTACACTTACACTTACACTTACACTTACACTTACACTTACACTTACACTTACACTTACACTTACACTTACACTTACACTTACACTTACACTTACACTTACACTTACACTTACACTTACACTTACACTTACACTTACACTTACACTTACACTTACACTTACACTTACACTTACACTTACACTTACACTTACACTTACACGTACACTTACACTTACACTTACACTTACACTTACACTCACACTTACACTTACACTTACACTTACACTTACACTTACACTTACACTTACACTTACACTTACACTTACACTTACACTTACACTTACACTTACACTTACACTTACACTTACATTTACACTTACACTTACACTTACACTTACACTTACACTTACACTTACACTTACACTTACACTTACACTTACACTTACACTTACACTTACACTTACACTTACAGCCACACTTACACTTACAATTACACTTACACTTACACTTACACTTACACTTAGATTTACACTTACGCTTACACTTACACTTACACTTATACGTGCACTTACACTTACACTTACACTTACACTTACACTTACATTTAGACTTACACTCACACTTACACTTAAATTTACCCTTACACTTACACTTCCACTTACACTTATACTTGCACTTACACTTACACTTACACTAACACTTACACTTACGCCTACACTTACACTTACACTTACACTTACACTTACACTTACACTTACACTTACACTTACACTTACACTTACACTTACACTTACACTTACACTTACACTTACACTTACACTTACACTTACACTTACACTTACACTTACACTTACACTTACACTTACACTTACACTTACACTTACACTTACACTTACACTTACACTTACATTTACACTTACACTTACACTTACACTTACACTTACACTTACACTTACATTTACACTTACACTTACACTTACACTTACACTTACACTTACACTTACACTTACACTTACACTTAAACTTACACTTACACTTACACTTACACTTACACTTACACTTACACTTACACTTACACTTACACTTACACTTACGCCCACACTTACACTTACGCTTACGCTTACAATAACACTTACACTTACACTTACACTTACACTGACACTCACAATTACACTTACACTTACACTTACACTTACACTTACACTTACACTTGCACTTACACTTACACTTACACTTACACTTACACTTACACTTACACTTACACTTACACTTACACTTACACTTACACTTACACTTACACTTACACTTACACTTACACTTACACTTACACTTACACTTACACTTACACTTACACTTACACTTACACTTACACTTACACTTACACTTACACTTACACTTACACTTACACTTACACTTACACTTACACTTACACTTACACTTACACTTACACTTACACTTACACTTACACTTACACTTACACTTACACTTACACTTACACTTACACTTACACTTACACTTACACTTACACTTACACTTACACTTACACTTACACTTACACTTACACTTACACTTACACTTACACTTACACTTACACTTACACTTACACGTACACTTACACTTACACTTACACTTACACTTACACTTACACTTACACTTATACTTACAATTACACTTACACTTACACTCACACTTACACTTACACTTACACTTACACTTACACTTACACTTACACTTACACTTACACTTACACTTACACTTACACTTACACTTACACTTACATTTACACTTACACTTACACTTACACTTACACTTACACTTACACTTACACTTACACTTACACTTACACTTACACTTACACTTACACTTACACTTACACTTACACTTACACTCACATTTACACTTACACTTACACTTACACTTACACTTACACTTACACTTACACTTACACTTACACTTACACTTACACTTACACTTACACTTAAACTTACACTTACACTTACACTTACACTTACACTTACACTTACACTTACACTTACACTTACACTTACACTTACACTTACACTTACACTTACACTTACACTTACACTTACACTTACACTTACACTTACACTTACACTTACACTTACACTTACACTTACACTTACACTTACACTTACACTTACACTTACACTTACACTTACACTTTTTTTTTTTTTTTTTTTTTTTTTTTTTTATTATTATCCCTTTGCCCCTCCTGCAGGAGAGGCAGTGGGAGTAAAAGGTCAGGTTAAAAATGCTTTTACGCACACTAGTGGATATACTACCCACTAGTAGTGTGGGGCTCCTCCTTGTTTGGCCCTACCCACTAAAATTTCCTGCCTATACACGTTCTCATGGCCCCGGGATCGCTTTCGCATTACTTCAGGGTCGTGAGCGTGTTCGCGCCAGTTTAGGCGTTTTCTCTTTCGTCATTCCTTGTGTTTGCTTTACGGTCTCTCGTCGTTTTGCGGTCTTCGTGGTTGCCTTGTCCTCGCGGCAGCTTGCCGTATTTCTCTCTCGTTTTCTCGCTCCCGCTGATCTTCGTTTTTCTTGCGCAGGATTTTTTCAGCGTATATTGCGACTGCATCCCAGTTCATCCGGGACTGCAGCATCAGTACTGCTGTGTTTTCTGGTGTTAGTCTTTCCCCGACTATTTCCTCCACGACTTCTTTGTCTACGCTCCAGCGCTGGCACTCGTAAAACGTGTGACGGACGTCGTCGCTATTGTGTTGACAGTACTTGCAGTCTGGGCTGTCCGCTCGGTTCATCCGGTGTAGATAAGCATAGAACAGTCCGTGCCCCGTCAGAAGCTGGGTAAGGTAGAAGTTCACCTCTCCATGCTCACGACTCACCCAAGGTGCTATATCTTCGATGAGTGTGGCAGTCCATCTTCCCGTTGAAGCTTGTCTCCATCGTTGTTGCCACTCCTGCATAGTGCGCATTCTTTCTTCGTCCATGGTGTTGCCATCCGCCACTTCATGCCTCCTTTCGAAAGCTCTTTTCCGTTCTTGGGCTAATAGGTCGATAGGTATTACACCCGCGATCACTCGCACTGCAGCTTCGGAGACCGTGCGGTATGCGCTCGTTATTCGAAGCGCCCCCCGTCTCTGCACTGCTGCCATTTTTCGCCGATATTTTTCTACCTTAAGCGCGTCTGCCCAGATTTCCGCACCGTACAGTAGTGTGGAGTTTACTACACTCATAAGTAGCCTTCTTTTGGCACTCCTAGGGCCCGATATGTTTGGCATGAGCCTCGAGAGCGATGCCGTCTTCGCCGCTGCCTTGTCTGATGCTGCTAGGATATGTGCATAGTACGTGAGTTTTGCGTCTAGCCGTAATCCTAGGTATCGAAGGTCCCTCGTTGCCGTTATCCGGGCTCCGTCGACTTCCGCCGTGAAGTCCTTCGGAAAATTCCTTCGTCGAGTGAGAACGACGATTTCGGTCTTGTTGGCTGCCAGCTGTAAACCGTGGTCGGTGAGCCAGTCGCTAACCCGGCGTGCCATCTGCGCGATCCGCAGCTTTGCCTGTCCTTCGTGCCTCGCCGTTATAATCGCGGCGATGTCGTCTGCGAAACCGACGATTCTGGTGTCTTCGTTGAATTCCATCGTCAGTATTCCGTCGTAGACCACGTTCCACAGGTCTGGGCCTAACGCCGAGCCCTGGGCTACTCCGGATGTGAGTTTCTTCTTTTGCTGTCCTTTTGTTGTTTCGTATATGAGTTCGCGTTTATCGAGATAATCGCTGATGACCCGCACGATGTATCTCGGTACCGCGAACCGATTTTCCAGCGCATGTAAGATGTCAATCCATCTGACCGAATTAAACGCATTTTTCACGTCGAGGGTGACGAAGACGCATGCGCTTCTCGACGCGTGACTTCCTTTCCAGGCGGCTCGGACTGGTTCCAGGGCCTGTTCTATGGCTCCTATTGTTGACCTGCGTTCGCGGAATCCATGCTGGTTGTCAGACAAACCTCCGGCTGCCGCTACTGCCGTGCGTATTCTCGCGCGGATCATTTTCTCGTATACCTTCCCTACTGTGTCGAGCATACAGAGAGGTCGGTACGACGACGCCGTGTATGGTGGCCCTTTTCCTTTGTCAAGAAGGACCAGTTTTTGCTGCTTCCACCTTCTGCTGAAAACCCCCGCTCGAAGGCAGGTGTTCAGCATGCTGAGGAGAAGTTGAGGAAACTCTTTTGCCACGATTTTTACGACCTCAGCAGGGATTCCATCGGGTCCAGGAGCCTTTCCATTGCTCATAGAGTCTGCTGCGCCGCGCAATTCTGCTGCGCTAAAGGGCTCGACGTGTTCTTCTGTTTCCCACTCACCTCTGTCCCTTATTGGGTGTTCTGGGAAAAGTCCACTGACTATTTCTTCCATTATCGCCGGGTCCTTGACAGGTTCCGGTGCCATTTTTCCGAGTTTGCGGGTGACGATTTTGTATCCTTGGCCCCAGGGGTCCCGATCGACTTCCGCACATAGTTCTTTCCAACAGCGGCTCTTGCTGGCTTTTATTGCTCTGCAGAGCGTTTTTTTAGCCTCCTTGTACTCGGTTGCGTTGTTTCCGGTGCCGTGGTTTGCTCGGAGCCTCTGGGTTTTCCGCCTCAGTCGCAGGCAAGTTCTTCTAAGCCCGGCAATTTCGTCCGTCCACCAGTACACAGGTCTCCGGTTGGGTCTGCGGTACTTCTTTGGCATTGACTTGTTGCAGGCCTTGGTGATCAAGCCCATCGTGTGGGTGACGAGCTGTTCGGCTTCCTCTCTCGTCGGGATTCTCGTTTCGATTGGTTCCGGTTGGTGGCCATGCGTTTGGATAGTGCTTATTAGCACCTCTCTGTTTATTTTGGCGAAGTTCCAGCCTATCGCTTTCAGCTTTGAAAACGCCTCAGTGTTCTGGTTCACCGTACTTCCTATCCGGAATCCTATGTACTGGTGGTCGCTTGCATTGTATCCTTCGTAGACCTGCCATTCGGTTATCCTCGCTGCTATAGAGGGTGTTGCGAGGGTGACATCGATTATGGTCCCACGTTGTCCAGCTCTTCTAAATGTAGTGGTGTCTCCGGTGTTCATGACTGTCAGGTCAAGTCTGGCGGCCATCTCCGTGACCTCTGTCCCACGTCGATCCGTCCACTGCATACCCCACTCAGTAGATTTTGCATTTAGGTCGCCTGCAACGACGACTTCCCCTTCAGTGCTTCGTACGGCTTCTTCTAGGTCGCGCAATTTTCTCCGAAATAGCTCGATGCCTCCGTTTGGTGAGAGGTAGCAGCTGAAGAATGTTGTGTTTCCAGTTCTTATCCATACGTAGCCCTCGCTTTTCCCGAGGTTGCTGATGGGGAATTTCTCGCTATTTCTAATCCAGATTGCCGCTGTTCCTGTCGTGTCGGCGTGCCACCTGGGTGCCTCCTTGTCCGTGTATTGCTCCGAGATTATAACGAGGTCCGCATTTTTTTCCACTGCCCATTGGTTTAGCAGTTCCTGGGCTAGCCGGCTTCGCTGGAGGTTTCCTTGTAAAATTACCTCCGTCGTGCTGATTGGTTTTTTGACATGACGTCGTTATGCGCCGCACATCTCGATGATCCGGGAACGTGGTTCTGGGAGGTTCCATCTTCTCTCTCGGCACAAAGGTAGCAATTCGGGGCGTTCGGGCACTGTGCTGCTTTGTGGCCTTCTTTTCCACACTTGAAGCATAGCTTCCCGCGATCTGTTTCTGTGCACGCGGCAGCACGATGCCCGTATCCAAGGCAGCGGTAGCATCGCTCTTCACGCGGTTTCAGGCGCACTCGGCATCTTACCCACCCTATCCGGATGTGTCCTGCAGCCTGTAGTTTGGCTGCCGCAGTTTCAGTCATTTCAACGAATGCCCTCGTGTTGCCTCTTAGTGTACTCCGCGGTATGCTTACCCTCATGCCTTGCATGCTACCTTCTCCTAGCTGAGTTTCGATAGCCCCGATGACCTCTTCCTCCTCAGTGGCTGCGTCAAGATCTCGTATTTCCACTTGCGTTTTTGGGATGAGCCTTCGCACGTTCCCAGTCTCTCCAATAGCCTCCTGAATGGCTGTGCCAAACTTGTTCTTGGATTCCGCTGTGCCTCTTAGTTCTACAAGAACGTCGCCTCTTTTCGTTTCTCTGATGGCTTTGACCGTTACACCCATTTCGTCGGGTTCAAGTTTTTTCTTGATGTCTTTCACAACATCGGCGTAATTAACTCCTACGGCACGTTCGATGAGCACTGCCTCGTGACGAACTTTTCTTCTTGCTTTTGTAGCTTCGCGTTTGTCGCCGGTTTGGTCTGGCGCTTTTCCGTTTTCGATTTTCTTTTCGACTTCGCGGTCCTTTCGCTTATCCTGCGGTCGCCGCGTGACCCTTGTCCATTCTCCTTTGTCTCCTTTCGGCTTCTTGGAGTCTGGCTTCCCGATGCCCACTTCGTCCGGGCTCGGCGTTAGGTTTCCCTGCCTTTTCCTTTTTGTCTTAGGCGTCGCTTTCTCGTCCCGTCTCATGCTCGCAGCCAGGTTTTTCTGTTGCGGCGCTCTCGGGCCTGCTCCGTTTCGTTTTTGGACGTCCTGAAGAGTCCGAAGTTTCTTCCAAAGCCTCCTACTGCGACTCGCTAGTTCGTGGTCATCCAGGATTTTCTCCAGGTCATCCTTGATCCTAGACTGCAGGTTTCTGTACTGCTTGCAGTACTTCAGTAAGGAGCATGCGGTGCTCCGGATCGACTCCAGATACGTTTCCTCCTCTTGCTCGTAGTTCTCGCTTTGTTCCTCTGGCAGAGGGTTCGTTTCCTCCGTGCTGCTTGTCGTCGTTAATGCTCCAAGGGCCAAGTTTCCCACCCTAGAAGCACTGCGGTCGCTCGATGACGACGCCCGGGAGCCCGCTTTCTCACTCCCTGACGCCGGTACTAGAGTTTCCCTCTCTTGCACCGTAAGATTCGTTTCCTGTTGGGCGTGATCCATGGTTGGTTTGATATTCGGGGTTCCTTCCCCTAGCCTGTAACCCTAGGCAGGGGCCCAAACATGATGCTACCATCCGGAGCCAGATGGACCAAGGTTTTTTATAGCGAGGTGTGACTCCTCCCCCTCCCCCTCAGCCACCTCTTGCGAGATGGATCCCGGGCTTGGGACCGGCAGCGGCGGGGTTACTTACACTTACACTTACACTTACACTTACACTTACACTTACACTTACACTTACACTTACACTTACACTCAAACTTACACTTACACTTACACTTACACTTACACTTACACTTACACTTACACTTACACTTACACTTACACTTACACTCACACTTACACTCAAATTTACACTTACACTTACACTTACACTTACACTTACACTTACACTTACACTTACACTTACACTTACACTTACACTTACACTTACACTGACACTTACACTTACACTTACACTTACACTTACACTTACACTTACACTTACACTTACACTTACACTTACACTTACACTTACACTTACACTTACACTTACACTTACACTTACACTTACACTTACACTTACACTTACACTTACACTTACACTTACACTTACACTTACACTTACACTTACACTTACACTTACACTTACACTTACACTTACACTTACACTTACACTTACACTTACACTTACACTTACACTTACACTTACACTTACACGTACACTTACACTTACACTTACACGTACACTTACACTTACACTTACACTTACACTTACACTCACACTTACACTTACACTTACACTTACACTTACACTTACACTTACACTTACACTTACACTTACACTTACACTTACACTTACACTTACACTTACACTTACACTTACACTTACACTTACACTTACACTTACACTTAAACTTACACTTACACTTACACTTACACTTACACTTACACTTACACTTACACTTACACTTACACTTACATCTACACTTACACTTACACTTACACTTACACTTACACTTACACTTACACTTACACTTACACTTACACTTACACTTACACTTACACTTACACTTACACTTACACTTACACTTACACTTACACTTACACTTACACTTACACTTACACTTACACTTACACTTACACTTACACTTACACTTACACTTACACTTACACTTACACTTACACTTACACTTACACTTACACTTACACTTACACTTACACTTACACTTACACGTACACTTACACTTACACTTACACTTACACTTACACTTATACTTACAATTACACTTACACTTACACTCACACTTACACTTACACTTACACTTACACTTACACTTACACTTACACTTACACTTACACTTACACTTACACTTACACTTACACTTACACTTACACTTACACTTACACTTACACTTACACTTACACTTACACTTGGACTTACACTTACACTTACACTTACACTTACACTTACACTCACATTTACACTTACACTTACACTTACACTTACACTTACACTTACACTTACACTTACACTTACACTTACACTTACACTTACACTTACACTTACACTTACACTTACACTTACACTTACACTTACACTTACACTTACACTTACACTTACACTTACACTTACACTTACACTTACACTTACACTTACACTTACACTTACACTTACACTTACACTTACACTTACACTTACACTTACACTTACACTTACACTTACACTTACACTTACACTTACACTTACACTTACACTTACACTTACACTCACACTTACAATTACACTTACACTTACGCTTACACTTACACTTACACTTACACTTACACTTACACTTACACTTACACTTACACTTATACTTACACTTACACTTACACTTACACTTACACTTACACTTACACTTACACTTACACTTACACTTACACTTACACTTACACTTACACTTACACTTACACTTACACTTACACTTACACTTACACTTACACTTACACTTACACTTACACTTACACTTACACTTACACTTACACTTACACTTACACTTACACTTACACTTACA
The DNA here is from genome assembly GCA_963971145.1 of Sussaba pulchella. Classification (NCBI taxonomy): domain Eukaryota; kingdom Metazoa; phylum Arthropoda; class Insecta; order Hymenoptera; family Ichneumonidae; genus Sussaba; species Sussaba pulchella. The sequence continues at coordinate 70,493 of CAXAQZ010000530.1, read as the reverse complement.
CTTACACTTACACTTACACTTACACTTACACTTACACTTACACTTACACTTACACTTACACTTACACTTACACTTACACTTACACTTACACTTACACTTACACTTACACTTACACTTACACTTACACTTACACTTACACTTACACTTACACTTACACTTACACTTACACTTACACTTACACTTACACTTACACTTACACTTACACTTACACTTACACTTACACTTACACTTACACTTACACTTACACTTACACTTACACTTACACTTACACTTACACTTACACTTACACTTACACTTACACTTACACTTACACTTACACTTACACTTACACTTACACTTACACTTACACTTACACTTACACTTACACTTACACTTACACTTACACTTACACTTACACTTACACTTACACTTACACTTACACTTACACTTACACTTACACTTACACTTACACTTACACTCACACTTACACTTACACTTACACTTACACGTACACTTACACTTACACTTACACTTACACTTACACTTACACTCACACTTACACTTACACTTACACTTACACTTACACTTACACTTACACTTACACTTACACTTACACTTACACTTACACTTACACTTACACTTACACTTACACTTACACTTACACTTACACTTACACTTACACTTACATTTACACTTACACTTACACTTACACTTACACTTACACTTACACTTACACTTACAAATACACTTACACTTACACTTACACTTACACTTACAGCCACACTTACACTTACAATTACACTTACACTTACACTTACACTTACACTTAGATTTACACTTACACTTACACTTACACTTACACTTATACGTGCACTTGCACTTACACTTACACTTACACTTACACTTACATTTAGACTTACACTCACACTTACACTTAGATTTACACTTACACTTACACTTCCACTTACACTTATACTTGCACTTACACTTACACTTACACTAACACTTACACTTACGCCTACACTTACACTTACACTTACACTTACACTTACACTTACACTTACACTTACACTTACACTTACACTTACACTTACACTTACACTTACACTTACACTTACACTTACACTTACACTTACACTTACACTTACACTTACACTTACACTTACACTTACACTTACACTTACGCTTACACTTACACTTACACTTACACTTACACTTACACTTACACTTACACTTACACTTACACTTACACTTACACTTACACTTACACTTACACTTACACTTACACTTACACTTACACTTACACTTACACTTACACTTACACTTACACTTACACTTACACTTACACTTAAACTTACACTTACACTTACACTTACACTTACACTTACACTTACACTTACACTTACACTTACACTTAAACTTACACTTACACTTACACTTACACTTACACTTACACTTACACTTACACTTACACTTACACTTACGCCCACACTTACACTTACGCTTACGCTTACAATTACACTTACACTTACACTTACACTTACACTGACACTCACAATTACACTTACACTTACACTTACACTTACACTTACACTTACACTTACACTTGCACTTACACTTACACTTACACTTACACTTACACTTACACTTACACTTACACTTACACTTACACTTACACTTACACTTACACTTACACTTACACTTACGCTTACACTAACACTTACACTTACACTTACACTTACACTTACATTTACACTTACACTTACACTTACACTTACACTTACACTTACACTTACACTTACACTTACACTTACACTTACACTTACACTTACACTTACACTTACACTTACACTTACACTTACACTTACACTTACACTTACACTTACACTTACACTTACACTTACACTTACACTTACACTTACACTTACACTTACACTTACACTTACACTTACACTTACACTTACACTTACACTTACACTTACACTTACACTTACACTTGCACTTACACTTACACTTACACTCACACTCACACTTACACTTACACTTACACTTACACTTACACTTACACTTACACTTACACTTACACTTACACTTACACGTTCACTTGAACTTACACTTACACTTACACTTACACTTACACTTACACTCACACTTACACTTACACTTACACTTACACTTACACTTACACTTACACTTACACTTACACTTACACTTACACTTACACTTACACTTACACTTACACTTACACTTACACTTACACTTACACTTACACTTACGCTTACACTTACACTTACACTTACACTTACACTTACACTTACACTTACACTTACACTTACACTTACACTTACACTTACACTTACACTTACACTTACACTTACACTTACACTTACACTTACACTTACATTTACACTTACACTTACACTTACACTCACACTTACACTTACACTTACACTTACACTTACACTTACACTTACACTTACACTTACACTTACACTTACACTTACACTTACACTTACACTTACACTTACACTTACACTTACACTTACACTTACACTTACACTTACACTTACACTTACACTTACACTTACACTTACACTTACACTTACACTTACACTTACACTTACACTTACACTTACACTTACACTTACACTTACACTTACACTTACACTTACACTTACACTTACACTTACACTTACACTTACACTTACACTTACACTTACACTTACACTTACACTTACACTTACACTTACACTTACACTTACACTTACACTTACACTTACACTTACACTTACACTTACACTTACACTTACACTTACACTTACACTTACACTTACACTTACACTTACACTTACACTTACACTTACACTTACACTTACACTTACACTTACACTTACACTTACACTTACACTTACACTTACACTTACACTTACACTTACACTTACACTTACACTTACACTTACACTTACACTTACACTTACACTTACACTTACACTTACACTTACACTTACACTTACACTTACACTTACACTTACACTTACACTTACACTTACACTTACACTTACACTTACACTTACACTTACACTTACACTTACACTTACACTTACACTTACACTTACACTTACACTTACACTTACACTTACACTTACACTTACACTTACACTTACACTTACACTTACACTTACACTTACACTTACACTTACACTTACACTTACACTTACACTTACACTTACACTTACACTTACACTTACACTTACACTTACACTTACACTTACACTTACACTTACACTTACACTTACACTTACACTTACACTTACACTTACACTTACACTTACACTTACACTTACACTTACACTTACACTTACACTTACACTTACACTTACACTTACACTTACACTTACACTTACACTTACACTTACACTTACACTTACACTTACACTTACACTTACACTTACACTTACACTTACATTTACACTTACACTTACACTTACACTTACACTTACACTTACACTTACACTTACACTTACACTTACACTTACACTCACACTTACACTTACACTTACACTTACACTTACACTTACACTTAAACTTACACATGGGATGTTAATGACCTTACCTCCTCGTGGTACATCCTGGATAACGCTAAAATAGTCAATTGAAAAATTGTGTTCTAACCTAGAAATTATGAGATTTATCGAAAAAAGTTTCTCACAAAAGTTGTCAGTTTTCACATGACAAAATTTTTGATGCGATGAAATAAGTATGGTTTCATTTAAAAAAAACATGTTAGCCACCTTAAAACTGCCATTTTGGATTTTCGACCGAAAAAAAAAAAATTTTTGTACGTCCCTTTTCAGGCCCTTCAAGTTTTGTGATACTTAATTTTCGATCGGAGTAGTATTTTTCGAGATAAATTAAATGTAAGATTAAAATTGGACACCCTGTATACGTCCACTTTAAGTGCTGCTGTCACGATTATCTCGAAACACATTTTTAAAGACCATAAGATCTTTGGGAAATACTTCGACGGATTTCTTCTTGATCTTGACACAATATTGTTTAACTTTTAGGATATGAAAACCACCGCGTTGAGTTGTGATTCGAAAAAGAAATTCCCCCAACAGGAGCAACTATCATTTCTGTATAAATGTAATAGGACGTTGTAGAAAATTCTAGGGATAAAATAATAAATACATAAGCCTTTATGACAAAAAATTGAAGGGAACACTCAGATTCTCCAATTTTTCGAATTTTGAAACTGAAGCACGATTGCTGAAATTAGTGTAAAATTTTCTTCGAATAAATATGTCACTTTCCAGTGATTATATTAATGTTTTTTTTAATTTGCTTTGAAAAGACATTTAAAGGTACGGAGTCACCTAAAGAAGAGAAGAAGCAAATTTTTTTTCTGTGACATAATCAGTATTTATTTTCCATCTATTTTATCCTCATGGAAGACCTACCTATCATATCAATTTTTTTTAGTGCCATATAGAGCATCTGAACATCGTCAGATTTATCAGAAAATTGTTCACTTGTGCTTTCGGACTCAGCGGAATTTCAAATCTGACGTCTTATTTTCTTTGTAATAGAGCTCATTCCTATGCGAATATCAGTTGTCTTTAGAAGCTGCTAAAACCTTATGGCAACCTTTCATGTGAAAAAGAAACAAGTTTTGAGGAAAACCAGTTCAATAATAGGTAACCATAACTCTATTTTACTTAGCATCCCAAATTCCTACATCCACGGTGGAATGTAGCCCGTTACAAACAAACTGAGACTTCGTCGTCCAAGATCCGTTAGGTTCTTCGGTCCGTCAGCGAAAAAAAAAATATTGTCGAGAAATAAATTACAAAGGTAAAATTCGGATTAATTCGCTTTTCTAACGAGTTTATTCGATTTTTCCGTTTTTGCGTTCCACTTGATATTGAAACAAGAGAAAAGTAAAATGATTTTACGCACACAACCGGCGAAAATTGTCACGGCACTAACAACGCGCGCTGACAAAGAACCCTTCGCGACAAAAAAAGCTAGAATCTTCTCTTGAGCACCATTAGAAAGCTCATAAATATTCAAATCCATTTACATTGAATTAATAATATTTCTGTCACTACAAAGACAGCGTGCACAATAGATTGACGAAAAAATCAAATGTTTCTGAAATTTTCGATCGTGACTTCCACTTATAACTGAAGTTAGGAAATTTTTTTTCAGAACTTTAAAAATGTTCACGCCTCATATTTAAAACATTATATCTAATTGGAATCGAAAAACCTCGGAAAATCTTTACTAATTATTGAGTTATTATAACAAATGTGTAGACGTGCGTGAATTCAGCGCGGGCTATCAATTGCATAAGTGGACGGTTACGCTTGCGGGTTTTCTCGTGGAGCCAGAGTCGCAGTGGATCTTGCGTGAAGCGAAGTGGACACCATGCGAGCGCTAGCCCAATGCGTAACCCACTTAGCCCTGGTTTCACGAGAAAACAAGCAAGCGAGACCCATGCAATCGATGGTCCGCGCTTGATTGACGCACGTCTGCACAGTTCTTATGATAACTTAAGAATCAGTAAAGATTGTTCATAGGCTCGAATTGAGGATGAAGTTTCAGAGATTAAGCGAGAAATTTTCTTAATTAGTGAAAATAAATTGCCAACTTTGGCCATAAGTTCAAGTCAAAATAAAAAATTTCAGGAAAATCCCATTTTTTCCATTTTATCTCAAGCGCTATTTCAGTGCCTCGGGAGGACACATCATTATGATCATTTCGATAAATCCAAATATCCATAAACTTTCTGGCGGTGCGGAGAAAAAGTTTCTAGCTTTTCTTGTCGCAAAGTTGTCGCCGTTTAAACACAGAAGTGATTTCGGCTACCGCTCCTTGCTATCGGCCTGATAATTTCCGCCGGTAATGTGAATGATAAAATCAGAATACCAGTGGTCAAAAGCAAGAATGGGCATAGTGTAACCTAAAAAAAAAATGCGAAATTGTTTTTCACTCTCAAGGAAACCGCCCGATGTGTCCCTCCCGATTGCGATCGAACTTCGCACAATTCTAGAGCCGGTCAGAATATCCGACACGTATTTCTTTATTGGCAGAGTCGAGTATTCAGGGGGTAAAAACTACCCTCGGAGATAGAGGGATTTTTCGTTTTTCGATTGTAACTCGTGAACGAGGGGAGACAGAAAACAAGTTTCAGCGGCGGAGTTATTGCATTTGATGCGCGCTATACATTCGTGATAAGAACGATTAATTAATTTAAACAAATGACCATGAATTATTTAAAGAATCGGGTTTGTTTACGTAGCTCCGAGGATTTTGATTCGATCGGAATTTGATTTTGTCAATACATCTGAGGCAAGTTGGAAAAACCGAATGAGTCCATTTTTTTGGAAAATGAGACAACAAAAACACAATGTGTAAAAACATGACAAGTAAATTTACGCGAGCCCGCTCCAACCCATGCAAAAAGGTGCGAGATCAAATGAAAACATGGAGCGCATGTATTTACAAGTTCATATTAATATAAAAAGAATTATTTAATATAACGTCGAGGCGGGTTATTCTGGAACACGGCGGGCTAGTATGGGACAGGTTACATTTTGATGTCTAGAATCGTAATGTCAAAACCATTCAACTCGCGAGTGGGTTAACCCCTTGCCGTGCTTTAACGAGTCTGACTCGTGATGAAAATTTTGGCCCAAACATGAATATGACGAGCCAGGCTCGTGCATAGATCGTCAGGGCCAAACGTAAACATCACGAGCCGAGGTCGTGTACAGATAGTCGGATCAAACGTAAACATCGCGCATCAGTCTGATGTGTTTACCACGCGTTGACGCGTAACACTTGGGCCCGATTTTCGTCGAGCTAAATGGCACAGCAAGGGGTTAAAGTGTAGCTTAAAGTGTTCCTAAAGAGACGGTGTAAGCCGTTATTATTATTTATCCAAGACGAAAAGAGAAAAAAAATCGCGAACCAACTGAAAAACGGATCGCGGAAATTCAGGTGCTTCAAACATCCGGCTCGAGCGGGTCATCAGTCAACGGTAAGTATATGCAAAATATTCACGGTAAGTGTAGACAAATTAGTTGTGATCATGTACATGCAGTGGGATAATTTTTTAACCAGTATTCTCGGATAAAAGTGTAGAAAACTAAAAAACCATGATTTGTCGGGCTACTATGAAACAAAACTAGAAGTCAATATTAAAAAACAACTCACGTGGCATTGGATAGAGTGGAATTTTACGATTCGGTTTCATTCACAGAAGTTTTTTTTTGGTGCTACAGTGTAAAAGATAAGTAAGTATTAATTACACAGCGTAGCATTCTAGCCTCAAAACAGAGAGCTTACTCACATTTTGACATTTTAATCGTTCGTTTTACGAACTTCTTGCGTGGACAGTCAAAAAATGAATTGCAAATGTTCTTATTAATATAATAGCACGTTATTGAAATATTTGAAGATGGTATGGAAATACCAGAGGATCATTGCACCGACGATGATTGCGTATATGAAGACAGAACCTGCAGAGGTCGCAGAGGCTGGTGAATCGGTGAGAAAAAAGGAAATAACTGTCCGACAAATGACTTCGCATCTGAAGATATCGACGACAACCGCGTTAAACGGAAAAGAAAATTAACTATTCCTCCAGGGCAAAGTATCCTGGCTGGTGGTATCGGAGCAGCACCGAGTCAAAAGAAAGTCGTGACCGGATCGTTCAAACCGCGGAAATCGCGAAAAAACAGAGGAAGAAGCGTGTCGACTGGTCTTCCCGCGTGCGGGGATGATGGGGAAAACATTGCATCTAGCTCCGCAGAAAGCGAAGAGAAAAGCCTTTACGTAGCTAGTCATTTTTATTCAAAAGATGATTATGTGATTCCATTGTTCAATGGAAAACGTTTACCCGGTCAACTCGTTTCCGTTAGCTCGGATGGGGCTGTTATCTCCCTTATAGAGCCAACGAAAAAAGTCGTTAAGTCTCCGAAAAGAAGGGAAAGAGAGTTTTATGTTATCAAAGTTCAATGGACAATATAATTTCAATTATGTATTTTGAAAAAATTGCCAAAGATTTATGTTTCTAACATTAAACTGAATTCCCGATTAAAAAATTTAAAAAAACTCCCGGCTGGAGTAAAAATCGAAAACAAAAAAAATTAGAACGAAAAAAAAGTAATCTGATAGAAAGCATGGATAAAATTCATGAATCTAAAAAGAATACAACAAATTAATAAATTTAAAATGGAAGAAACAAATTAGTGAAATTAAAAAAATAAATTTAAAAAATTTAAAAAAACTCCCGGCTGGAGTAAAAATCGAAAACAAAAAAAATTAGAACGAAAAAAAAGTAATCTGATAGAAAGCATGAATAAAATTCATGAATCTAAAAAGAATACAACAAATTAATAAATTTAAAATGGAAAAAACAAATTAGTGAAATTAAAAGAATGAAATAAATAAATAAATTCAAAAAGGATGAAATAATTCAAGAAGTCATCTTAGTTTATTCGTTGTTTGAATTATGATCGTTCGTTTGTATGAGTTCAATTTTTTGAATCGTGGTAATTTTCTCACTGCCCTCAATTCAGTCGGGAGACGTCATTCATTAACCATAAATATGATATAGGATATAGATGTTTGACAGTGCAAAGAAGACGCCATTAGATAATTGAACATGAAGACGATCTGGATTTAGATGTTCGACGATACGAAAGAAAACGTCTCCCGACTGAATTGAGGGCAGTGAGAAAATTACCACGATTCAAAAAATTGAACTCATACAAACGAACGATCATAATTGAAACAACGAATAAACTAAGATGACTTCTTGAATTATTTCATCCTTTTTGAATTTATTTATTTATTTCATTCTTTTAATTTCACTAATTTGTTTTTTCCATTTTAAATTTATTAATTTGTTGTATTCTTTTTAGATTCATGAATTTTATTCATGCTTTCTATCAGATTACTTTTTTTTCGTTCTAATTTTTTTTGTTTTCGATTTTTACTCCAGCCGGGAGTTTTTTTAAATTTTTTAAATTTATTTTTTTAATTTCACTAATTTGTTTTTTCCATTTTAAATTTATTAATTTGTTGTATTCTTTTTAGATTCATGAATTTTATCCATGCTTTCTATCAGATTACTTTTTTTTCGTTCTAATTTTTTTTGTTTTCGATTTTTACTCCAGCCGGGAGTTTTTTTAAATTTTTTAAATTTATTTTATTTCATACTTTTTAAAGATAATTTGATATAATTTTCTCCACGTCCGCCAATAATTGGAATCATTTGGCTCGAACAAGATGTCCACGTCACAAAACAATTTTTCCTACTAGTGTCATAATGTACTATTGTTTATCGATTCAATATCGTAAAACGTGACCACTGTATAGAAATTTGATGAGACAAGACTTTGAAAGTATCGACGAGCTGCGGCACATGCTGGTTGTCCTTGGGCGCAGTTGAGTACAGTCTCAGCGAAATGTCAGCGCATCATGTGATTGTTCAGCGCGGCTCCATGTAGCCATGACAAATTGTCAGCCCATCGTGGAGTCTTGAGGGCGGCTTAATACAGCCTTGACCAAATCGCAGTGCATTATGGAGATTATAAGCGCGGCTCTATGTAGCCTAGACCAAATGTCTGCGCATTGCACAGTTTTCGAGCGCGGCTCGACGTAGCCTTGACCAGATGTCAGTGCATTCCGCTCGTCCTTCCCAGTCATTATAGGTTTTGAATATGTCTTGAGCAGGTGAACATTGAATGAATGCAGCTTCGAAATGGACCTGACTCATATAGGAAAAATAATGAAAACAAATATACATATTGTGCATTCTGACAAATCGCTGTGTCTAAAGTTTTGTCGGTTGGAAGATAAAGTAAAAAAAATTGAATCCGACAACAATTTTTTTCTTTCGAATTGCCAATTCCACCGAGGTAAACAATATCACTGGGCATAACCACATCGTCCAGCTGAACATCAATATTCACGTTTTTCACAATCCTGATAACATTATCATACGTTAAATAAAAAAGAATGAACTCATTAAACAATATCGTTCGTACGTGAAATCAGTTGATGGCCATAAATAAAACAATATCACCGGGCATAACCACGTCATCCGACCTAACCTCCACATTCACATACATCTCAATTTCACGCCCGAATACAAGTATCCAGAATTATTAATTCGACGTGCTTGTTAAAATCGTCAGTAGATCAATCCTGCTAACTAGCTAATTATTGAACGTTAAATGGAAAATGCACTCTTTAAAAAAATATCGTTTATACGTGAAATCAATTGATAAAAAATGTTCACTCTGAATCACTCGAGAAAAAAAAAAAAATTTCCGTTGAAAGTTCTGTTTCGAGGTTAAAACGATCGACCAATCGCGCTGTCTCTCTCGCACTCAGCGATATCGTCCAGAGCCTCGATGCAAAATACACGGATACGTTCCACTGCACTTACACACGCGCTGTCACAGCTGACGATGCCGTGAAGTCTGCAATGCATGCAGTCGAACCGATCAAAATTGTGATTTGAAGAAAACGTTCGAAAGCGTTCAAATTTCTACATTTAATATCTCCGCGAGTTGAGATCTGATCATAAATATTATGGAAGCAAAACCCTCTCTGTGACTTCCGACACCGATGTACATCAATTTGTAAGAAGAAAATCAGCCGTTTGGCCAAAAACGCGTTACCGACAAAACGCCAATTCACGTTGCTCACGACGAAACACATAACTCCCGTTTTCAGCCGGGAGTTAATAAAAAGATTGCTAAGTGTAAGTATTTTATGACGATGAAATAAATTGAAAATTTAGACCCACTTTTTTCAGCACGATTAATACCGAAATTTCGAGTATTATTTCAAATTTAGAATTATTAGAAAAATTATTTAAAATATAGAAAATTTTCACTTTGAATCACTTGAGAAAAAAATTTTAAATTGAATTAAAAAGATTAATAAGTATAAGTATTTCATGAGGATGAAATAAGTTTTAAATTTAGACCCCACTTTGTTCAGCACGATTAATTGTGAAATTTCCACTCTGAATCACTCGAAAGAAAAATAAAGTTATCGTAACCTGTTATTCAACTGCTTTTCCAATGAGTTCATCGGTCCGACAGTAGCAACCAGCGAGGATATCACAGAGATGATGTTGATGTGATTTATATCACAGCGTTTAGATTTTCGATATGGCTCTGAACAAAATTTGAAATTGAATTAAAAAGATTGCTAAATATAAGTATTTTATGATGATGAAATAAATTGAAAATTTAGACCCACTTTTTTCAGCACGATTAATACCGAAATTTCGAGTATTATTTCAAATTTCGAATTATTAGAAAAATTATTTAAAATATAGAAAATTTTCACTTTGAATCACTTGAGAAAAAAAAACTAAATTTCCGTTGAAAGTTCTGTTTCGAGGTTAAAACCGGTTGAGTTAAACTCAATGCTGAACGAAATTGCGTATTGAGTCGTCTTGGCCGTTGCTCTGATTGGCTGATGCACTATTTTACCATTTAGTACTGCCAACATCGCGAAACAAAAAAAAGTACCGAACTATTGCTAACTTTATGGGATGAATAGAAATTTCGCGTCGTTTGGTTAGTGCTATTGGTTGGTTTGGTGGGTTGGTATTTGTGGATATGGAATAATAAATAATTGAAATCAAAAATATTTCAACCATTGTGATTTATTCAAAATTGTTATTTATTCTCAATTGTTATTCATTCTAAATTGTTATTTATTCGAAATATTCTAAATTTATTATTGTACAATTGTTTTATTCGGCTTAAGATTTGTCGATTCGTTTTTATTATATTTATTATATATGAAGAGTTCTATAAACAATAGACATCGGAAAAAACAGCAAAAGCTAATACAAATATAAGTAAACTGTTTAAATTTAGATGGAATAAGTAAACTGTTTAAATTTATAAAAAATAAGTTAACTTTATAATTTATTTTTCGGATATTTACAACATTTTACAAAAGTTAATAAAACTTATAACTAAATGAATTTCTTCGGACGACAATCTTATGCCCAATTCGTTGAGAATTGAAACAACAAAAAAAAACAAGATTGGCACGTTTACGTATAAGTTCGACTTTGCTCCGTTTTGTGAGCTCTCGCACGAGCAATTTCGAATGTTTTCTTACCGACGGCAAAGTCGAATCCATGTCACCGATGACTTGAACGAAAATTTTGTACAAAGGTTTCAAAATAAATTCTATGAAACTTCTCTGAGTCATATTGTGCGGTTGTTTCGTGATGAATTTGCGAGTTCTCGAATTGAAATAAATATCGCCCGACAATCTTTTCGCAAATTCCGCGGCGTTCAAGCCCGAATGATTTCTGGCCTAGAGTGCAGCGAAGGATTTTAGTGTGAAAGAAACGTTGTACTCGGAACTGGCGAAACAAACGTTTCCCGCCGCGGGTGACACGAACGTGGGATAATGGGCGTCGGAATGCAGAGCGATCAGAGCATTGACTTCTTCGATAATGTGTCGAAATTTGTAATAAGCGTCTAGAGGAGGTAGTTTCAATTCTAAAACCAGAAGTTCGATTTTATTGATGCAAACGGTGAGAGCGAGTTTTTCTTGGAGCACGTGTTTGAGCAACCGATCCGTGTTCAACATCACGCCTTCCGCGGCGTCGATTACGATTATCGCACCGTCGGAAACTCGTATCGCCGCTGTGGCTTCGTCTGAAAAATTAACATGGCCCGGAGTGTCGAATACGTTCAAGAGATACGATTTGGACTTGAGGTCTTGAAACAGAAACGTGACGAGTGTGGCTTTGGTCGACACTCCTCTCTGCTGCTCCGTAAAGAGTGTTGGTGTATCTCAAAGGCTTCTCGTCGGTCACGCTGTGCATGTTGGGATGAGTCTGCCGGACGAGACAATCTACGAGCGTCGTCTTTCCATGATGCAAATGACCCAGAAGCACTACGTTGCGAATGAGATGCGGAGCGCCCATCATGTCCACTGAAAATTCCGAGCGATGTTCCGTTAAATCCAACCGTAAACACGGCCTTCCCAGTGTTTCTCATTTTCACCGTTCGGTAAACAAACAATTTATTTATTTATATATATATTTATTTATTTATTTATTCATTCATTCATTCATTCATTCATTTATTTCTTTATTTTAAATATGTTCGGACGGACTTTCACAAAAAATATCCTACGAATGCGATTAAGAAATTTCCGAATTTTTTATGTAGAAAAATTTAAAAATACACCTTTCGTTGGGTAGCTTTGGCGACGGACGACCACGTGCTTATTTAATTCATCTTCTTTATTTTTTAACTCCTTAAAAGTTTGGCTTGAGATTTCTCTAACTTTAGATTTCGTTCTTTCCATGATGCAAATGGCCCAGAAGCACTACGTTGCGAATGAGATGCGGAACGTCCATCATGTCCACTGAAAATTCCATGTTGTACGTCGTGTCCAGCCGTCGTTGCTTTTTTTTTTTTTGAACTTTGGTTTCCTCACTTGCGCTATCAATGGTTTGTCCAGTGGTTGGGCATCTTCTTCTTGCACCAGAATTTCGACCTGCGAATATCAATATTTGCTTTGTGAATGTATTAAGCCCTCTGTTAATACAGTGACATTATTACGGCAATACGGAAAACCTATTTTTGACCATTTTGTTTAAATTAAAAACATTAGGTGCTGTGGTAAATTTGCACATTTGTTGTTTACTTTTTTTTTCACAATCTAGTTACATACTTTAGTTACATCGAATTTTTTCTATAGTGGAAAAAAAGTTGTACTCGCAACTTGCCAAACAAACGTTTCCCCCCGCCGGTGATACCAACGTGGGATTATCGGTGTCAAAATACCGAGCGATCGAAGCTTTGACTTCTTCCATTATGTGTCGAAATCGGTAATAAGCGTCTAGAGGTACTTTCAATTCTAAAACCAGACGATCCATTTTATTTATGCAAACGATGGGGGCCACTTTTTCTTGGAGCGCGTGTTTTACCGACCAATCCATCTTCGACATCACGCCTTCCGCACCGTCCGTTACTATTATCGCACCGTCTCAAACTCGTATCGCTGATGTGGCTTTGTCGCAAAAATTAACATGGCCCGGAGTGTCCCATACGTTTAAGAGATCACATTTCTTGTTTTTTTTTTTTTTTTTCACTATTTTGTTACATTAGTGGCTACTTTTTGAATAAATAACTAAATCTGCACGACTCTTCCGAGTCAGAGTACGCAACATATTCCAAAAAACGTTAGTGTACATAGAGGAAACATTTCTTTCCGTCTTATGGGTGTTGACAAATTCAACTGCCGTCCTCGCGCTCCTACCATTTCCACCCAAAGAAAGATAATTCTACTTACGTCGGGTCCGTAGACTTCCAAAGCGCTCGGGTAGTAACGTTTGTCCCCGTGCAGCACCACGGCCATGGAAGACTGCTCCGAAGTTCATCCTTGTCCTCCTCCATCTCCTCGTCGGAGCGATCACACTCCTCCCCGTCATCTCCTACATTTTCGTATTCCTTCTCCTCGTCGCTCGAAGCCAAGTCAGGCCTGATGTAATTTACAAACTCGTCGTAAAGATCGGCGTCCATATCTGATTATTGACTGGGTCAACGTTGCGATAAATATATTGTCCAAAATCGTCTGACCATAGGGTCGAACGAAAATTATTTCACCTAACCTAATATTACTGGAAGGAAGGTTGTGATATTCGGCTAGCGGTTATTCCGTGAAGTACCGACCGCAAGAGATTTTTAAGGGTGGGCACAAGGAAATAGAAGTTAATTGTTAATACAACGACACTTACTTTGATAAATGTTAAGCCATTGATAAAAATTTACACATAAATTATTATTCCGTGAAGTACCGACCGCAAGAGATTTTTAAGGGTGGGAACAAGGAAATAGAAGTTAAATGTTAAGCCATTGATAAAAATTTACACATAAATAATAAAAAAATATATATAACACGTCGTCCGGCATAACTGGTTAAAACGATCGACCAATAGCGCTGTCTCTCTCGCACTCAGCGATATCGTCCAGAGCCTCGATGCAAAACACGGATACGTTCCACTGCACTTACACACGCGCTGTCACAGCTGACGATGCCGTGAAGTCTGCAATGCATGCAGTCGAACCGATCAAAATTGCGATTTGAAGAAAACGTTCGAAAGCGTTCAAATTTCTACATTTAATATCTCCGCGAGTTGAGATCTGATCATAAATATTATGGAAGCAAAACCCTCTCTGTGACTTCCGACACCGATGTACATCAATTTGTAAGAAGAAAATCAGCCGTTTGGCCAAAAACGGGTTACCGACAAAACGCCAATTCACGTTGCTCACGACGAAACACATAACTCCCGTTTTCAGCCGGGAGTTAAAAATTACCGTATTTTGTTTTCTTCTTATATACACCATTTCCACAAAAATTAATTTTTTTAGATGATTTTTTCTCAAATGTACTCTAGAATATCTACACAACGATATCCATATGATACAAGACCGAAAAGAAATAATTTACTAATTTTTATTAACGACCACAAAACTTGTTGCATAGTAGCCCGAGCTGCCGGGCTATTATGGAACAAACTTGAAGTCGATGTAAGCTTGTGTTACGTCCGGCGAATATTCTCAGATAAATAATTCCGAGAAACGCCGAACGTTCTTAAAATAAATACCAAATCTATGGAAAGGCCTCACAAGTGCATGCACGTGCACCAGTAGGTGATTTACACAATTCAGATGTTGCATGTAGCCCTTTGAATTAAGTAAAAATATAAAAATCTCCCACGCAGCTTTATCTATGCGTGGGTGCGTTTTTCGATTTTTGGGAAACAGGGACTATGGGTGCATTGGAACCGAAATAAAGATGAGAAACCCTTTACGCGGTACTATCTCGCGCATAGACTCCGTTTCTTGGAAACGGAGGTAGCCGGGAAAGCCGTGCGATTGCACCCATAAACTTGTCACTCCTTCAGTGGCAAGACCCTAAAAATATTACCGCGCACGTGCATCACTGGGCCAACCCTTGGGAGGTTTTCTTCTAACCCTTGCCGTACCTACATTTAGGCGGGTCAACGGCAATGCAGGAGACATGATAAATTTCGATCTTAATAGAAATAGCGTCATCCCCACTTTCAAAAAGTAGTATATAAACCCATGGTATTAACACCAAATTGTCTGAGTTTTAACATGTAACTCGTCCACGTCGGTTGTCGTAACCGACTTTGGTCTCAGTTTTAACATCGTTCGCGTTCACGTCGCTCGTCACCGGGACGAGGAAGTATACAGTACCGTTACGTTCGTTCGTACGGGTAACTTCGAGTTTTTGTGTCTGCCGTCATCTATACGGTTAAGACTTAGTTTTTGAAACCAACCGGCTTCGTATAGTCCGGTATCGTTTCGCGGTGCGAAGAGGTGTTGACCCTCGGCCGTTAAGAATTATAAATCGCGGAGGTACGGCCACCTTAAGTGTGCTTAAGCCCATTGATTACCGCTAAGAAATAAATATAAAATTGAAACAGATAACTAAAGACGTGTGACAGTACTGAGTGCCAAATTCTAAATAAATAATTCTGAATAATTAAATGAAATTTGAAAAGGATCAAAAGAATCCGTGAAAATAAATAAAGATTGAATAAAAATTGAAAAGGATCAAAAGAATCCGTGGAAATAAATAAAGATTGAATAAAATTTGAAAAAGGATCAAAAGAATCCGTGAAAATAAATAAAGATTGAATAAAATTTGGAAAGGATCAAAAGAATCCGTGAAAATAAATAAAGATTGAATAAAATTTGGAAAGGATCAAAAGAATCCGTGAAAATAAATAAAGATTGAATAAAATTTGGAAAGGATCAAAAGAATCCGTGAAAATAAATAAAGATTGAATAAAATTTGGAAAGGATCAAAAGAATCCGTGAAAATAAATAAAAATTGAATAAAATTTGGAAAGGGCCAAGAGAGTCCAGAATAAGTAAATAATTTTGAATAAACAATTTATTTTGAAAAGGGACCAAGAGAGTCCAGAGATAACCAACAGTCAATTAAAGTCTTGACCATTTAACTTGAAAACGAAAAGATTAGAGCATTAGCCTCATTAAGCTAATTGTTCACACATCTTTAACTTATCTTGTTTCAAACGTGTAAAACATTGTAACCGGAGACACTCTATTAATAGACTAGATCATTTACAGTGCGGACAGTGTGAAGTTGTGGTGAGCTTAGAGAGTGAAAACATCTGTTGTAACGCCGAAAACTTGTAAAACCATTAAAAGACCAAAATAGACTGTGTTACTGTGTAATAAACTGTTGTGGCCCTTTCTTCAAACACCCGACCCTTCGGCAGTGTGTCACTGGAGTGACCTTACGACGCAGCAGGGGTAACCGGCGCCAGCGCTACGACCCAGCACTCCTCAAGGAACTCAAGACATCGCAAGGTAAGACCGTGTGTTCATATTTCGGTTATGATAAAAGGCTTGGTCTCCGTCCCCGTGCATAGGGTGTATGCCCTGGCATAAAAGTGAGACCACCAGCTGTGTTGACATCCGGATAAATACTTCGTTGTATTTATTGCTAGGACGTAACACTTGCCAACTTTTTTTTTTCTTTATGAAACTCGTCGCACACATTCGGAAGGATGTTCTCAAAGTGCCTGAGGCCCTGAAATGAATTTGAGCTAAAATTTAGATTTTAGACGAAGCGCGAAAAAAAAGGACCGATTTCGTCCCATAATAGCCTGCCTCGACGGTATATCATTAGTATTTTTTAAAAAATGTATTGTTCAAAATAGAAATTTTAAGAATAAATTGGAATTGAAGTGAAAGGTCACAGCAATACTTGGCGAGTTTTTTTTTAAGTCAAGGCAGAAACGTTATTGTTAAACAGTGATGTAGATATAAAACTATGAAATTTGTATCGACTTGATATAAATGAATTACTTACATTAGTTATAATATATTTCCTGACACTATTCAACTTTTGAGACCAAGCAGAACCTTCGCTCAGCTGTTGTGTCTCTCTCCGCAGTGAGCGACAATGCCGCGATCTCTCACGGACTTCAAACGAACGACGATTGTTTATGTACAAAGTCAAGGCAGACATTTTATTATTAGATAGTAATGTAAATGGGTCATTCCATGTCAAATTGACCAATGGTTGGAATCGACCCCTTCTAATTTCGATAAAATTTAGTGGGATGTTTTCTTAAATTTCAAAACAAAGTTCTACCAGAGGTAAAAAATTCAAAAATTCTTTTCAAAAGTTATGCAAAATTCAAAATTTCACTACTTCTCCAGTTCTTTAAGTTTATTTTTTAAATATCTCGCAAACTATCATAGCTGCAAAAAAAAGTCATATAATCCGTTTTAAAGTGCATACTTGAGGCTATAGAAAAAAACATATATTGAAAAAAAATTTTGAAAAATGCCCTTGAAATGAAAATTATCAGAATGGTGTTCTTTTTCTTTTCAAATATATGATTTTTTTAATGTTGGTAAAAAAAATTTTTTTTTTTTTTTCATCTTCGTGCTAAGTAAAGCTAAGCAATCATGTCATTATGTAATTCTGAGCAGTGGAAATTTCAATTAATGATATAATAATGTAAAAACAATGACAATATTGAAACTTTTAGGTATTAGTTTGAACATCGAATCAGTTAAAAAGTGTCCCACTCCGCCATCTATGAATCTACTGCTAAAGTTTTAATCGAGATATTTACCATAGGTGACCTCACCAGAGGTCTTCATTTTCCATACTTACATTTCTAGAGATCAGTCAGTTCGTAATTTACTGGGGAACAATACCAAAAGTTGCCGAGTACATTCGTGAATAATATTTTATTACAATAATACTGACTAATCTCTAGAAATGTAAATATTATGGAAAATAGAGACCTCTGGTGAGTAAATATCTCAATTGAAACTTGAGCAGTAGATACATAGATGGCGGAGTGGGACACTTCTTAACTGATTTGATTTTCAAACTAATACCAAAAAGTGTCAATAATGTTTTTGTTTTTACATTGTTATCTCATTAATTGAAATTTTAACTGCTCAAAATTACAAGATTACTTGATTTCTTAGCTTTACTTAGCATTAAGATTTAAAAAAAAATAATTTTTTTTTACGAAAATTCAACAAATTGTATATTTGAAAAAAAAAACAGTTATAAAAATTTCAGGATTTTTTGAGATCAGTACAAAGTATTATTGAAAAAAAATTTAGCTCAAAAATAAATGATGATCGTCAATTTATACGAATTTAAAAAATTCAAAATTCTACAAATTTGGCATTTTTCAAAATTTTTTTTTTTTTTTATGTTTTTTTCTATAGCCTCAAGTATGCTCTTTGGAACGAATCCGATGACTTCTCTTTGCAGCTATGATAGTTTTATGGCGGAGTGGGACATTTAGTACTGTAATAATATATTATTCACAAATGTACTCAGCAACTTTTGTTATAGTTTACTAATAAATCACGAACTGACTAATCTCTATAAATGTAAATATTATGGAAAATAGAGACCTCTGGTGAGGTCACCTATGGTAAATATCTCGAATAAAACTTTAGCAGTAGATACTGTAACGACGTCCCCTACTGCGTATAGCTGTAGCTTCCCATCTGCGTAAACCCATGCAGTCACTTCGCCTCAACACGTCCCATTTCTCGAAACATCGACATCCAGAATGTTCGAGTCCGTTTCCACGACCCCGAACATTCGAATTCCTTCTTCTTCCAGATTATTCCACACTATTCCCAGCTGGGCCCTATTCACTATAAAAGACCGTCTCCCGACCAGCGCCAGTCAGTCTATATCTGAGTGTACATCTAACAGTGCCATACGGCAACATTGTACCGTGTCCACGCCGGGACCATCCGTCCGACCTTTTGTACGAAATAAACGTCTTCTAACTCGTTATAAAGTGTAAACCGAGTCTTTTCTTTCACAACCGTGTTCTGAAGCGCGAACCAG
This sequence comes from Sussaba pulchella, assembly GCA_963971145.1. Lineage (NCBI taxonomy): Eukaryota > Metazoa > Arthropoda > Insecta > Hymenoptera > Ichneumonidae > Sussaba > Sussaba pulchella. The sequence continues at coordinate 50,540 of CAXAQZ010000530.1, read as the reverse complement.
TCCCTCGTACCGTAATTAATTAATCCACGATTAAACTTGCGACATAACAAACTGGTGCTAAGTGTGGGGTGTACTGGATCGACAACGCTGGGAACTTGGAAGCATCGACGACACTACAACGCAGTAGAAGACGAAAAATTCAACCTTGGCACAACAGAATAAGTGGGTGAGTGAAAATTCATTTACTCAATACCGCAAAACGAAATGAATTGGCACGGACTCTGTAACAAGTTCGACAAGCACCAGCGAAATGGCGCCAAATAATCGGAACCAAATCACGAAAAACGAAAGTGCTAAACAAAATACAGAAATAAACTAATAGACAGTGAAGGTAATATAATCGACAAATCCATGGCATGGCTCACGCCCATGGAAGCAATAGAACTTTTAGAAGAATTTGATGGTGAGAATGTTGATGTAGAAACATTTATCGGTTCAATAGAAAATGTGCGTCAACGATGTGCGCGTAAGGATTATCTCCGCCGTCTGATCCTCGCGAAACGAATTACTGACCAGGTGACACTGGAACTCGCAGCGTACAAAATTAGTTCGTACGAGGATCTGTACAAGGCCCTTCGCGCGGAGTTTAGACTTTCGTCATCGACAATTGCGTGGGGAAGTCAGCGATGTTGGCCGCGCCAAGGACCAAATGAGTCGGTCCCACAGTATACGGAACGTTTCCGTGCAACGATCGCCAGTGCCTACGACGCCGAAACTTACGACACCACACGGGGAGTGTTGACTGGGGGCCGAAATAGTTTCAAGAAACGCCACTCAGTCCCATCACGTTACTTTCCACCATCATCAGCAGACCTTCCGTTTTTATTATCAGAACAACCGACGCAAATAATACACATATCATCAGGAATTAAAAGAACGTTTGACGATGATTTGTCACGCTACAACTTGGTGGAACTCGGATCACTGTCTAAGGAAAAGCTCCTAGGAACACCGAAAGACGTGGTCGCAATCGACGATCCTCTTAGCGAATCCGATCACATTAATGATGGAACGTTAAAATCCATGGTAACTTGTGTACATGCGGTCAAGGACCATGAAGCCCGAGTGCCAGGTAGGAACGGCTCGGAAGAACCCGGATGGGTTACGATGGACTTACTGCGTGGGTCACCGTTACAGGAAACACCCTTCATACCTGCGGAGGAGCGCCAAGACGCACCAAAGGGCGCAGTAACACCCAACGAAATTACGGATGCTCTGGTTATTGGAGCCGAATCAAATTCTGATCCCGTAGCACCTTGTGTCCACGCGACTAAGGACTATGAAGCCCGAGTGCCGGTCATGAACGACTCGGAAGAACCATGCATGGTTACGACGGACTCGCTGCGTGGGATCCTGCTACACAGGGAACCCTTTCTACCGAAGGAGGAGCGCCTAGACGCACCAACGGACGCATCGAAGCCCCGTCACATGAAACAGTCAAATTCTGCCGAGAGAATTCGATTGTTTGGAAAAAACATGCGGCTGCAACACGCACCCCCACAACGAGTGAAAAAGGTATGGGCTATCGTCCCGTCTGACCGCGGTGCCCAGGCGCTACCTGATATATTGTCGGGAACAAAAGCTAGTGACCACCGCACGTTTACTGGCAACGAAGGAAAAATAAACACCGAGTGCTATTCTCCTCCAGAGCAAAAGGAGATGCCCTACCGACAGTTAATTGCACCTGCTGCGAGCCAAATAAAAAAGACATCACGATGGAAAGAAAAACCAAAAGCAGCCCATGGACGAGAAAACAAAGAAGATAAGGATACAGAAGAACTAAGAAAAAACGAAGCAGCAGAAGAAGATAAAATAGATCGAGAAAAAGAAGTAAGAAAACGAGAAGAAGAAAATTCAGGACAAGAAGAAGAAATAACAATACAACAAGAAGAAAAAACAGATCAAGAAAAAGAAGTAAGAAAACGAGAAACGGAAAAATCAGAACAAGAAGAAAAAGTAAGAAAACCCGAAGAAGAAAAATTATATCAAGAAAAAGAAGTAAGAAAGCAAGAAGAAGAAAATTCAGGACAAGAAGAAAAAATAACAATACAACAAGAAGAAAAATCAGATCAAGAAAAAGAAGTAAGAAAGCGAGAAGAAGAAAATTCAGGACAAGAAGAAGAAATAACAAAACAACAGGAAGAACAATCAGGACAAGAAAAAGGAATGAGGAAACGACAAGAAGATAATTCGGAGCGAGAAGAAGAAATAAAGGAACAAGAAGAAGGAGCAGTCGAAAAAAAAAGAAGAAACCAAGATGAGGGAGCCAAGGAAGAAGGAAAAGGCAAAGCACGCCTTATGGGTTACCGATACCCTGGAATTTCGGCGATACAAATGTTGAAAATGCGGTTGACGACTCAGGTCGCCGGTGCTACAAAAACTAATCTACCGTCGTTACACTCAAACCGTTGCTGCTCCGTGCCTTACGACCCAGGCATCGGAGAAGAATGCCTCACGAAAAGATGCTGCTCCGCTTTATTATTCGACACCTGTCTAGCTGAATAGGATCGAAAGGATCTACCGATTCACACATCACTACACGCATATCGTTAAAGCATCAAAGAAAACGGACAACGAAACGTATACCTCGATGGGCTTCGTCAACCTCACAGAGATTGAAACAACCGAGATAAATCAATCAGCATCACTATCAGCCGTATGTAATGCAATACAAAAAAAATCGTTACAATCTGTTTGTATTTGAATTATACTTTAATCATTACCGAGAATTCAAACCAAAGTATTTGCCTCATCTGTGTGATTCATTACGCTCCACGATCTACGATAAGATTGTTTGATTGCATTGAAAAAGAAAAATATTAGTAACACTTCATGTGGTACCTGTCAGAAATCGCTATACGGAATATCATAATTTCAAAAGATTCGTAAGCACAACGAAACTGATGAAAACATCGTCATCTCCTGGTACCAACGAGTCAAACAATTTACGGACAGACACTAGAACTTGATATAAAGCAGTCTAGTGCTTTGGTTGCTACAGATGATACTCGAAATGAATTTAAATATTGAATAAGTAAATAAATAAACACATGAATAAATAAATAAATAAAAAAAAAAAAACTAAAAATAAATAAATAAATAAAGCGATCAATCGTTCGCAAGTAGAAACTTTTTCGAACTCTTGCCGAGAAATGCAATAATAAAAAAAATTCGTTAAATTCCATGGCAAAGTGTTACGTCCAGACCCGAATATCATAAGTATTCGGTGACCGAAATACACAGAGGGGCGGTCTCTCTTTTACGTCAGGGTGTTAGCCCTTTACTGTGGGGACGGAGACCTCGCCTTATCACGTACGAATTAATGACTTTTACCTAGATTAGTAGAAGAGCGGTGTTTGATTACAACCGATCTCTACTTATAGACTACAATGTCATGTTGAGACTCTACCGAACGACCAGATGTTGGGGGTCAGGTAGTTGAGTGAGTCACGAGCGGTTTTACGACACACAACGATTTTTAATATTCGGTTTTAGAGTCAAAATACAAATTCAATCGTTCGTCAAAGATTAGAAAGACTTGAAGACCGTAGGGTACGGCTTATGAACATAATTAATTATTCTCCGCGCCCCAAAAAGGGGAGTATTCAATTTTATCGGCGATATTAGTAAAATCTTGTTTGGGACTCTAGCCAATTCAGATGCTGAACATTTGAATGACGAGATAAATAGAGTCCATAAAGACGATGCGCGGCTAAGTGAACTAATTAAAAACCAAACAACAATTGTTAAAGCCACAATGACCACTTTCGCCGATGCTATAAATAAACTTAAAAACGATTCTAACCATTTAAGCGAGGCAGCAATGAAAGCAGGCCAACACATACTAGCTAACACGCGGGAAATAATAATCAGTTCTCAAGGCTCGCTATTACAAGTCCTAATTGACGAATATAGCGAAAATCTAAATAACGTACTCAATGCTGTTAACGATGGAAAACAAGGGATCGTACACCCGCAAATTCTTAGTCTAGCCGACTTAGTTAAAGCGCTTCTCGCGATACGAACGCAAACAATTTCCAGTGACACACCGCCTGTACCACTGGAAGAATCTTCCTTTGCCGCAATAATCGATATTAGCGAAGCTAACGTTATGATAATCCATAATCGATTTGCATACGTCATGAAAATTCCAGTAGTCGAAAATACAATGCTCAAGGCTTACAGACTGATACCAATTCTTCAACGAAAATCTTCTGGTAACACATTCTATTATCTTAACCCACCGGACACCGTAGTCATTCTCAATGATATGAGAAATTTGTTCACACCTAGCAACGAAAATGACCTAGCTCAATGCAAAACGCTTGCGTCAAAACTTCTTTGTAAAAGACAAAATCCCGATTATTCAATTAATAACCCAAATAGCTGCGAAGCCATTATTCTCCAAAAGCCGAGCGACATCTCCGACTCACAGTGCCAAATCTTATTTATCCACCTAATTAAATCATTATGGATTCAATTGAAAAACAGAAATTCGTGGATAGTCACCTCTCCTAACCCAGAGACGCTTCACCTTATCTGCGAAGATAATAAGTTACATCAAGTAAACCTGCATGGCACCAATCGAATAACAATTTCTGGAGATTGTCTCGGACAAACCGACAATATAGTCATTAGACAAAGCCTAGATAAGCAAATCACACAAACTACAGATGTAATATCAAATAAAACACTTAACACACCGAAACTTGACGACATTTTGCGCAACCATTCGATATCAATGGAAGATTTACAGTTAACCACGCTAGGAAGGCCAACTCATATAGATCTAACCCAACTGAAATCCATCGGACAAACTCTCGATGAAATATCGGAAGAAGCCAAAAAAATTGGAAATCATAAACGTAACAAAACTCTCTTCGAAGCCGCCTATGACGGACTAAAATACTTAGGATATGCGTGTATCGGAATTGTAATGTCTCTAGTAGCTTTTAAGTTCGGATTGTGTAATTGTCTCGGTAAGATAATTGGAAAAATCATGTCATGTACTTTTTCGCCTTGTATCAACGTTTACAACAATTGTTTTCACAATAATACTCGCGATCATAGTAATTATGAAGTACAATATCCGCAAGACGAACTAGTAGCACTGGCTCATCTAGATCGATCTCATAACACTTACTCTTCTGTAAGACACACCAATAGACGTAGTAACAATGGTTATAAAATCTAAGAAAATCCATTTTTTGTAACATGGATTTTCTTAAATAAGGGGGGAGATGTAACGACGTCCCCTACTGCGTATAGCTGTAGCTTCCCATCTGCGTAAACCCATGCAGTCACTTCGCCTCAACACGTCCCATTTCTCGAAACATCGACATCCAGGATGTTCGAGTCCGTTTCCACGACCCCGAACATTCGAATTCCTTCTTCTTCCAGATTATTCCACACTATTCCCAGCTGGGCCCTATTCACTATAAAAGACCGTCTCCCGACCAGCGCCAGTCAGTCTATATCTGAGTGTACATCTAACAGTGCCATACGGCAACATTGTACCGTGTCCACGCCGGGACCATCCGTCCGACCTTTTGTACGAAATAAACGTCTTCTAACTCGTTATAAAGTGTAAACCGAGTCTTTTCTTTCACAACCGTGTTCTGAAGCGCGAACCAGTCCCTCGTGCCGTAATTAATTGATCCACGATTAAACTTGCGACATAACAATACATAGATGGCGGAGTGGGACACTTTTTAACTGATTCTATGTTCAAACTAATACCAAAAAATTTCAATAATGTCATTGTTTTTACATTATTATATCATTAATTTCAATTTTCACGGCTCAAAATGACATAATGACATGATTGCTTAGCTTTACGTAACATGAAGATGAAAAAAAAAAAAAAAAATTTTTTTTACCAACATTAAAAAAATCATATATTTGAAAAGAAAAAGAACACCATCCTGATAATCTCAGGATATTTAAAGATTAGTACAAGGTATTATAAAAAAAAATTGAGCTAAAAAATTAATGTTGATCGTCAATTTATACGAATTCAAAAAATTCAAAATTCTACAAATCGGGCAATTTTTCAGAATTTTTTTTCGATATATGTTTTTTTCTATAGCCTCAAGTATGCACTTTGAAACGAATCCGATGACTTTGTTTTGCAGCTGTGATAGTTTGCGAGATATTTAAAAAAATAACTTGAACTGGAGAAGTAGTGAAATTTTGAATTTTGCTTAACTTTTGAAAAAAAATTTTTGAATTTTTTTCCTTTAGTAGAACTTTGTTTTGAAATTTAAGAAAACATCCCACCAAATTTTATCGAAATTAAAAGGGGTCGATTCCAACCATTGGTCGATTTGACATGGAATGACCCAAATATATAGTTTGTATAGCTCTCCGAATTACAATAGGACGTTTTATCATCCATTAGTATCCGTAACATGTTAACTCGCCAAGTACTGCTGTGATTTATCACTTCAATTCAAATTTATTCTTAAAATTTCTATTTTGAACGATACATTTTTTTTCTAATGATTTGTATTAAATAAATATTTTCTATATTAATATGTACTTGTTGTCAATACATGCGCTCCATGTTTCCATTCGATCTCGCACCTTTTTGTATGGGTTGGAGCGGGCTCGCGTAAATGTACTTGTCTCGATTTTTTTACACATTGTGTTTTTGTGAGGATTTATTTACTTTTTGCAAATATAAAATATTGAGACAGGGGTTTATTTGATTAATTTATTTCTGACGAATAAACACCACACCCAGCGCGGCCTGGGTCAAGGGCGGCCAGGGGTCTATAGAATGTCTCATTTTGATATGGGCGCCAATTAGTTCCTATAAAACTAATAAGCTTTGATTTCGACAATTATTCAATTATGATTGCACGGCTAATTGGATGCGATCTCTCTAAGCGGATTCGATTGGATGACCCGATTTTGCGGAAGCCAAAGGAAGCATAGGAAAGTTTTAACGTTTAATGCAGGCACTTACTTGTACTTTCAATTTTATTGACGACAACAATTCTCGTCCTTCTTTGACGAAATCGTTGACCTTCCTTGGTCGCTTTTATTTGACAATACTCTAACGAATCCGCTTCGTACTCAATACTTTGACGAATTCGCTTCGTATTTTACACACTGGACGTTTGATAATCAGATTGATACAACAATATATCAATAAAGGGCGTTGAAAATGATCCCTCGAGAGCTCACCTGCGGTTAGCCTTACAAGAGAAGGTGGCCAAACGCGAAATCGAGAATTAACTTGCCCTTTCGGATCTACTACAGACGGTAGCCAGGCGCGAAGTAATTTTCCGGCAATCGATCACGGCGTCGCCGGCCCTTGGGAACGCTAATCCCTCTCTTACGACAATCTTTGTCGAAATCCGCGGTCGATAATCGAGCGCGGGTTTAGACGGCGCCTAACAATATATTTATTAACTAACTACGCACGACGTTCGCGTAGCGCTCGAGGGGTAGGCCCACGTCGACGGCAAGGAACGACAAAGAGTGACTTTCCTGTCACATTTCCCTCCCTCGAACCTTGACGTTGATAGCGGATGTTGTGCCGGTACACCGAGTAATCGCTAGGGAACGGGTGTTGAAGCGGTTAGACAATTATTTTATTTTTGTTTGTGGGTTCCAGCCACGAAAAATTAGAATTCAAGTAAAATAGTCACTGATTAATTTATTCACTGTGTTGAAAACTGATAGATTACAATATTGGTTACAATGTTTTAACTTTAACTTTAACTTCAACTTTAATGGTGACCGGATCGCGTAGAATTGGTTAACACCTAGACGTTCGAACAGTAACGTAATTCCGCGATTCGGGAGCCGTGTTAAAGGCAATTTATTCCTTCGAAATTTTACTTAAGACTGACTGTCGGGTGGTTGCTATGTCACCCATTACGACTCTCATCCAAGAGTGTATTTTAATGCTGACGGTTTTGTCAGCATTGTCCTTGATTTGACTTTGAAGTCGCTCGTGAGAATGCTCCGGTAAGCAACTCGGTCTTTGCGACGTGAATTTAGAGGTAAATAATTAAACTGAATATTGTAGTAACGGGAATGCCTCATTTCCGTTACTTAGCACAAGCGGTTTTTTATTCTAAGCTGACTCGCAGTCAGCGTCTGTCGGAAACAGTTATATTTAGCATATAATTGTTTTTATAAAAATTCGATAGAAAATCAATGAAAAATGCGGAGCACCACACTCTCCCTCTGAAAAGTAAAAATTTATTTTTAGCGAAAATTAATTTTTACTCCGCTTTTTACTTTACTTTTACGGGTCTATTCTATTTCTATGTCCTCGCAACGGTTATTGGTGGGCAATAATATTGTCGGGTGACGGGATTAACATCGAGCCAGCTGTCTGGCGGGAGGTCACTCTTCCCGTTCTTCTCTTGTTGCCGTCTGCTTCTGTTGTAGTCCGGTGACCCCGAGACTCACTGATACGGTAGTAGCTCGGGACGTCGAGGAATTCTGCTGACGTCTGTAACATAGTAAGCAGGCTACGGCGCAGGCTAATGTTATCACGACAATTTTTCCCGTACCGAGAGCGAAGAGCATAGTAATTTTCGATATTTTTTTTTTCTCTTAAATTGTCTCTAAATTTTTTTTTTTTTGGGCACAGGGGGCACTGGGTCCGCGTTGGTCGATGACTTCCCGATGTCGGAGAGGGTGAGGTTTCCGGGGGGAAGATAGTCGTCGGAGACCATCTGGGTGACCTTCCTTCCCGTCCGAACGCTGAAACCTCGGGCGGTTACGATACAATTACCAGTCAAAGCCAATATACCTGTCCCTAATTAATCTTTCATGTATCGTCGATTGACCGTTACGATTTTTACTGTTTTTCCTTCACTTGACGGCTAAGATGGGTCCATAAGGAATATTATTTTTATTTTTATTTTATTTTTTTTTTAATTTTTGCCCCCTCAGACGTTCCGCGCGTATGGGGTGAACTTCCCCCTCCCCACGGTGTCTCTTTAACCCTTGTCGGACCGTGAGAGGGGGTCGAGAGGCCCCTGCGCGATTCTACCGTCGGGGAGAGGGTGGGCATTGTTGCTGCCCGAATCCTTCATGGTTCCCTTGCCGATGTCTCCGTCGCTCGCATGCAACGTATGGACCTTGCTGTCTCTTTCGCTCTTGTACAAGATGTGGGTGTAACCCCCCTCGTTCTTCTTGAGTAGCGTAAAGATGTCGTCCTCCTTGTCGCTCTTGCGCGGCGTGGGCGTCTCGCCGTCTCCGTCGCCTTTGCGCGACGTGTCGTTGTCGTTTTCTTTGTCGCTCCTGCGAGGCGTAAGCGTCTCGCCGTCTCTGTCGCTCTTGCGCGATGTGGGCGTCTCGCCGTCTCTGTTGCCTTTGCGCGACGTATGGTTGTCGTTCTCCTTGTCGCTCCTGCGAGGCGCGGGCGTCTCGCCGTCTCTGTCGCTCTTGCGCGATGTGGGCGTCTTGCCGTCTCCGTTGTCCTTGTCGCTCCCCTCTCTTGGTGGGCGATGCGCTAGCTGCCCTGACTGTTGCTCCGTCGCACTTCGTGGGCCTCGCGCTGTCCTTCTTGTCGCGTCTCTCTACGCGGTCGTCCGTACTGGCCCCACGCTTCCCGTTGTTTTCTTGGACGGGGTGTGGTGGGTCAGTGTCGAGAGGAACTGTATCCTGCTGATTAGCGTTGTCCCTCTTCGGTGGAGCGCTTCTCGCTCTTTCTTGTGCCTGAGCTCCTATTGCTGCGTGTATGCAGCTTAAAGCGTCGGCTTCTGCGTTTTGTTTTCCTGTCTCTGTGTTCGAGTACACTGAGCGTCTTCCTGGCGCCTTGGCCGTGTTATCGTTCGCCGGCTCTAGTTGCACGTTGGTTTGTTGCACCACGCGCGCGTCGTCGCTCGTATTTACGAGGCTTACCAGGCATGTGTTGCCGGACGGCGGCGTGATACACGATCCCATTATTACGTCCGGTGTTATTACTTGTTTTTCTACAAACACCACGAATTTACTTGCGGTTTTTGCGCGTACGATTGTTTCGCTACGTGCAGGCAGCGTTACCCCAATTGCTCCGTCGAACAGGGGCATCGTATGGCCATAGATTTTTATTGTTTCGCCACCAAAAATATCTACTTTGTGTTTGCGAATGAAATCCATGCCTAAGATGCCCTGGACGGGTAATGACACGTTTTGTGCCCATACGTAGAACGGGTGTTGTACTATAACCGCGGGCACCCCAAGGGCTATTAACGCTACGCCCTTGGGACGGAATTTCCTACCCGATATGCCTTCGAGTTCGACGTTACATTCGTCGACGACGGTGCCTGGCTGCAGGCTGTTTTCCCGTATCACGCAGCATTGCGCTCCGGTATCGGCTTTTAACGTAAGCACGCCTTCCGCCGCGCTCGGTGCTTCTATTACGAAGTCGTTCGATGCGTTACTCTCGGGGAGGGTGACGGAGAGCGTTTTCAAAGGAGTCGAGTTGCCCCTGACCGTCAGCGTGTGCAGGCTCAGGGTCCCGATCGTTCTTCTATCGTCTGGTGCTGCTCCCTTATTGTTTTGGGGTGCATTTCCATTCCTTTTTCCGTTGCTTGAGCCTTCTTGACCGGCTGAGGACTGCGCTGGGCCGTTGTTCGTCTTAGTAGCCTGATTCCTTAAGCGCTTACGGCACTCTTGGTAATTATGGCCCTTTCTTTTACAATAACCGCATACCACGTCTACTTGGTTTACAGCACGGGTAGGCTCCGGCAAGTTGGTGCGTCCGGTTTGCTGTGTGCAATTCCGGCTCACGTGCCCGGCCTTGCCGCAGGTGTAACAAGTCCTGTTGTTGTTATCTTTGGATTGTTGTGTTGTATTTTTACGCTGTCCTTGTCCCTGCGCCGCTCCCATACCCTTTTGACTGATGGCTTCGGCTATTTCTATGGCTGTGACGGCGGATTCGTGGAGGGTCGCACAATTTTGCGCCCGCACGAGTACCTGCACTTGCCCCGTGAGACCATTCTCAAACGTGGCTTGTGCGCATTTCCGGATCGATCCCTCGATAGCTTGCGCGTTTCTCTGAGACTCATTTTCGGTCAGCCTATTTACCATTTGAGACGTGATCGTCTCTACTCGCGTCGCGTATGCTGCGACGCTTTCTCCTTGTCCTTGACGCGCTGTGTTTAACTCCAATTGCAGGGCTGACAGTGACTTTCTCTGTCCATACAAGCCCTCTAGTTCGGTACGGAGTTCCGGGAAGGTAAATATATTTTTATGCATCAAATCTATTGCCGCTCTTCCCTTGATCCGATTTCCGAGGACCATTTCGAGCAGTCCGCTGTGCTCCTCATAATCCACCCGTCGGCACGCAGTCTCGCAAGACCGGAGGAAGTATTGCAGTTCGTCTGCGCTGCCTCCGTGAAACGCATCTATATACTTTAGAGCGTGCCACAGAGGCATCATCCCTGGTCGTCGTTCCGCGGAGTTTCCTGGGCCCCGTTGGGGATTTGTCCCGGCTTGGAGCCGCTGTATCGCCTCTCCCTGTTCCCTCAGCTGTTCCTGTAACGCCCTAATTAATTCTTCGGGGGTACCGTTGACTTCGCGAAGGGTATCCGCGGTACTTCCCCGATACGATGGCCCGACCTGCGTCAATCTGGCGCGGCGGCGGTCGACCTCGCGTTGCAGGGCCGCAACAGCATCGCGCTCGTCCAGACGGCTGTCGTCCGGCGGCGTCGGGTTCTGAGTATGATGACGCGGAGGAGGGAGAAGCCCGTTTTGCGTTTCTCCGGAAGGGAGCACGGGAGTGGTTAGCGACCTTGGCAGAGGGAGGCCTGCATTTCGAGCCATGGCTGCTATGTCGTCCTCGATCATCTGTCCCGAGACAGGTCGCGAGAAAATATCTCTGGGGTTCTCGAACTCGTGTTCCGAACCGTTATTTGTGTACTCGGCAAACGAGGTACCCCGTCGTCTGTTTACTCCGTGACGATCGTCGGGGTTTCTTGGGGGTGTACGAGTCCCGTCCGCAGGTGGCGGTGTCCCGGAGGGTGGTAAGCTACCCAACGCCCGGTTAATCCTTGCGGTTATCGCGGCTAGCGCCGCCGCTAGTTCGGCGACCGTTTCCTCTCCCTCTGGAGGGTCTTGAAGCCCCTCCCTTTGATGCTCGGGGTCAGAAATTTGCGATTCGTTGTCTGCCATTTTTCCTATTCGTTTGACTCTAACCCTTTCTTTCTAAATTGCTTTTACGGACCGGTATTGATTTCGTTCGGACTGACGCGGGACTAGGCTTTGACTGTTAATGTAATTGTAATGAATTAAACCGCCACTTACAGGAAGTAGATCTCTGATGCCATCCTTCGTTCCTGGTCGTCCGTGGAGCAGCTCTTCCTCGTCGTGTGGTGTCGGACTCGTCCTCGGCCGGTGCTGAGTCGGCGAATTCCGGGCTTCTGCGACGTGAAGTTCTGTGCTCGCTTTACTCCGTTGAGGTCTCGTAGTAATCCAATTCGAAATCGAACTATCACTGTCACTATTTGTAACGTGGCACAGTGGGTTTTGTTTCGAAGCACAGTTTTTTATATAGCACTGATTTTAATCGTTTAAACTGAATTTACTTGGCAGGATCCCACCGCTGCCACCAAATTGTTGTGCCGGAGCACCGAGTGACCGATAAGGAGCGGGTGTTTAACGGCTTAAACAATTATTTAATTATTTATTCGTGGGTTCCCGCCACGAAGAATTGGAATTCACGTAAATCAGTCAATGATTAATTTATTCAATGTGTTAAAAAACTGGTGCAATACAATATTGGTTACAATGCTTTAAGCTTAATTTTAACTTTAACTTCGATTTTAACTTTGACCGGACCGCGGGAACCGGATAACCCTAGACGTTCGCGCTTCGACGTGATTCCGCGGTTCGGGGTCTGTTTCAAGACTGTCGTCGGGTGGTCGCAGTGCCACCCATTACGACTCTCACCCGAGAGTCTGCTTTTACGCTGACAGCTTTGTCAGCGTTGTTCTTTTGACTTTGAACTAAACTAAACTGAATATTATAGTAACGGAAATACGGCATTTCCGTTACTTAGCGCAAGCGGTTTTTTTATTTGGCTCTGATCTACTTTGAGAAACAATTATGTCTCGTGTATAATTGTTTCGATAAAATTTTCATAAAAATTGCGGGGCACCACAAATTAATGCTGCTTCGACAAGTGAACGTTGAATGAATGCTGCTTCTACGAGTGAATTTTGAATAAATGCTGTTTCAATAAATTTAAAAAATTTAAAAAAACTCCCGTCTGGAGTAAAAATCGAACACGAAAAAAATTAGAACGAAAAAAAAGTAATCTGATAGAAAGCATGAATAAAATTCATGAATCTAAAAAGGATACAACAAATTAATGAATTTAGAATGGAAAAAACAAATTAGTAAAATTAAAAGAATGAAATAAATAAATAAATTCAAAAAGGATAAAATAATTCAAGAAGTCATCTTAGTTTATTCATAGTTTTAATTATGATCGTTCGTTTGTATGAGTTCAATTTTTTGAATCGTGGTTATTTTCTCACTGCCCTCAATTCAGTCGGGAGACATTTTCTTTCGTATCGTCGAACATCTAAGTCCAGATCGTCTTCATGTTCAATTATCTAATGGCGTCTTCTTTGCACTGTCAAACATCTATATCCTATATCATATTCATGGTTGATGAATGACGTCTCCCGACTGAATTGAGGGCAGTGAGAAAATAACCACGATTCAAAAAATTGAACTCATACAAACGAACGATCATAATTAAAACTATGAATAAACTAAATATAGTAAAGTATAAAATTTGAATCTGACAACAATTTTTTTCTTTCGAATTGCCAATTCCACCGAGGTAAACAATATCACTGGGCATAACCACATCGTCCAGCTGAACATCAATATTCACGTTTTTCACAATCCTGATAACATTATCATACGTTGAATAAAAAAGAATGAACTCATTAAACAATATCGTTAGTACGTGAAATCAGTTGATGGCCATAAATGAAACAATATCACCGGGCATAACCACGTCATCCGACCTAACCTCCACATTCACATACATCTCAATTTCACGCCCGAATACAAGTATCCAGAATTATTAATTCGACGTGCTTGATGAAATTGCCAGTAGATCAATCCTGCTAACTAACTAATTATTGAACGTTGAATGGAAAATGCACTCTTTAAAAAAATATCGTTTATACGTTAAATCAATTGATAAAAAATTTTCACTCTGAATCACTCGAGAAAAAAAAAAAATTTCCGTTGAAAGTTCTGTTTCGAGGTTAAAACGATCGACCAATCGCGCTGTCTCTCTCGCACTCAGCGATATTGTCCAGAGCCTTCATGCAAAGCACACGGATACGTTCCACTACACTTACACACGCGCTGTCACAGCAGATGATGCTGTGAAGTCTGCGATTCATGCAGTCGAACCCATCAAAATTGCGATTTGAGAAAAACGTTCGAAAACGTTCAAATTTCTACATTTAATATCTCCGCGAGTTGAGATCTGATCATAAATATTATGGAAGCTAAACCCTCTCTGTGACTTCCGACACCGATGTACATCAATTTGTAAGAAGGAAGTCAGCCGTTTGGCCAGTAAAGCATTTCCAACAAAACGCCAATTTACGTTGGTCACGACGAAACACATAACTCCCGTTTTTAGCCGGGATTTAAAAATCGATCCGTTTCGAGGATCTTCGGTAGATATCACTATATTTATATTTATATGACGAGACTATATTACGAGATAATATTTCGGCAACGCTCGTCAATTTTCGACTGCCGTAACTACTGGAGCGCGCGTGGTGTACGCGCGATATTTGAAAATTGTACTTCTCAGTACAAGCTGTCACAAAATTGACCTCATATTTTGCAAAAGATACGCTGGTTTGACTGATTGACGATTTATCGGACGATAATCTACGCAAAATCTAAGCCCTCCATCTGCTTTTGGGGCCACGACCGGTGAGCACGCCAAATCGCTATTGCTCCACTTAACATATTTTTTCCATAATAAACGATCGACTTCCTCATTTATAAATTCACGGACATCCTCGCTGCAACGGTATGGTTTTTGTCTGTGTGGGGCTGGGTCATTTAATTCGATAACGTGTTCTATTGAATCCGTCATCCCGGTGGATTGTTTGTCAAGCTTCGCGAATTCCATATTCAAAACCGTTCTTAATTTGTCGGCTTGGTCAGCCGTCAGAGCTTTTAATTCTGCTCGCGAAATGTAACGTGATGACACTGGGTAGGAATATTTACTGACATCCAACGTCCATGAAGCTGTTGATGGATCGGTTTTCACTTTGAACGACGACCAAAAATCCATACCGAGAATTAAAACGCTTGACAAATTTGGGAGGATACTAAACTATTGTGGTCCGTAAACGTCGCCTACATCGATAACAAAGCATGTTCCGCCACTAGACTTAACGACTGACCGGTCGCCAAGCTGTACTCCGTTCTTAGAGGTTATGTCCGGAAAAAGCTCGGCAACTCGTAAGTCTTTCACGGCATCATACGCGGCTTTACTTAGATAAGATCTCTCGCTCCCGCTGTCTGATATCCCCCGAATTTTTTCGCCAAATATCGAAATTTCTACCGGTGCATTCATGATTTTTGGTGGCTCGCTAACGCCATTATCCGCGCGTGTCCGGTTTAGTTACGAGAGACGTAAGGTGGCGCGAGCGCCGCGCGAACGGAAGGAAAGGTAGGAGAGAAAGAGGAGAAGGGAGTGGTGTGTGGAGAGTCGATGTCGAACCAGGAACGAATAAAGACGTGTTTTGTTAATACCGCACAAGAGTTTTACTTTCACGAACCAAACTTTATTCCTCATCAAAAGAGATAATACGAATGGGTAGGCCGAGTCCTTCTCATTAAACATTGGTCCTTCGAGCCGGATTATCAACGCAAACCGTTTAAGTGCAAATATCTTTCGCGAAAATAGCACGTGTGACGGGAATCGGAAGGTACGCAGTGAATTTTCAACCACGCAATTTTCGACGAAAAATTCCGAAAGGTGCATCGCAGTCTCGAAAGTATCTCGCAAAACATAAATCTTCCGCGAAAAGTCCATTTGGTGACGGAAATCGGAAGTGTCGTCGATACATCGTCAATAATCGTGATCAAACCCGATCGAGCTCGTACTACGTGTGTGTGAGTGCGAGCGAGGGACAAAGAACGTACGGCGTCGCAGCAAGACACAGCGTGCGTAGCAGAGCCGCACGACTGTGTGTGTGTGACGATACAAGGAGAAAAAGGCGGGAACGTGCGGCGTCGCAGCGAGGCACAGTGTGCGTAGTAGAAACGTGCGACTGTGTGTGTGACGAGCGTGAAGGCCTACACAAGCAAGGAGTTGGGCTAGCTGAGTCGTTGCCTACTATACAGGACGGCGCGACAGGGGCGCTCGCGAAACACAAACGCGAGGTCGAGTCTATACGATACACATAGATAGCTACTCAACAACGAAAACGTACCAACACAACGAAGAGGAATTTGGGGACATTTTGGTTTCCATGGGACGCTGAGTTCCACCGTACATCGAGGCATCACGCGGCAAGGCAGTGTCCTTCCATCCTTCCATCTTTCGGTAAGTCTTTGATCTTGATTGGTACTGTGCAACCATGTCAGAAAACGTAAGACTACTCATACAGAATCGTGGTTCAATAAAGTCGCATCTCACACGTTTTCAAACCTTTTTAAATGGTGGGGGATTGCGTAATGGCGCTATAGGATTAGAAACGCGGTTACAAAAGATTGAACCTCTGTTCGATCGGTTTGACGAGATTCAATTAGCGATTGAAAATGCCGTCGACGAGACGGGGCGAGCGGAAGCCGAGGAGGCGCGATTAGAATTCGAAAATTCGTATTTTGAGGCAGTGACGCAAGCGCGTATGCTGTTACAAGCCCCACGGGAGGAACGAAATCCGGATGGGGACGACCACAATAACGTACGTGAAAATCTAAACGCCGGGAACAGACCGCAATTAGGTGTAAATTTACCGGTTATTAAGATACCATCCTTCGATGGTTCGCACGATCGATGGATGAAATTCCGAGACACATTTCAATCAATGATCGACGATCATCGAACGTTAACGAATATTCAGAAATTTCATTATCTCGATTCCGCGATTTCCGGTGACGCTGCGCACGCGATTCAGGCCTTAGGTATATCGGCTGAGATTATCCAACCGCGTGGACAACGTTGAAAGACCGATTCGACGAACCTAAGGCATTATCACATTTTCACGTTAAGGGCTTATTTAAAATGCCTCCGATGGTAAAAGATTCACATAAATCATTGCGACAATTAATTGATAGCGCGAACAACCATCTCTTGTCGCTTAAGAATATGGGTGAAGAGGTGGACAAATGGGACAGTATGATAGTATATTTGCTTTCGACAAAACTCGACCCGTATACAAAACGAGAATGGGACAGAAAGGCGATGCAGGGGAGAGACAAACCGACGTTCACAGAAATAAATGCATTTCTGAACGCTCATTGCAAATATCTCGAGCGATCAGACGGTGATGAGCCGCAAACTCGAAATCAATCCATATCTTCGACGATGAAATCGGGGAAACCGTTCCAAAGACCGAGGGTAGAAAATGTGTCTGCCAACGTAATGCAAAATATAAATTGTCCGATCTGTAGCAAGAGCCACAATATTTACCATTGCGAGGATTTCATCAAGCTTCCCGTTACAGCAAAGATCAGCGAGGTTCAAAAACACAAGTTGTGCTTTAACTGTTTAAGACCTGATCATCATAGTAAAGATTGTAAGTCCGGTCATTGCAAAAAATGTTCGAAGAAGCATAACACGTTTTTGCATCGAGATGAATCGTATCAAGAGGGTCGGGAAAACCGAACCAACAATGCGTCCACGTCCCGCAACGGCGACATAAATAATGTCTGCTGCAATCATGCGCAGAAAAAAGAAACACCCGTAATATTAGCGACTGCGATAGTTTATATCCAGGACGGACAAGGTAACACGCGAGACGGTCGGGTACTCTTGGACGGAGGCGCGCAATCGCACTTCGTGACGCAAGATTTGTGCGACAAATTAAACCTGAAGCTGACGCCGATTAATCAACAGATTTCGGGCATCGGACAACAACAGTCAAATTTGAAGTTCAAAACCCAGATCAATATAAAATCGAAATATAATGCATTCGGCACGAGTCTCACATGCCTGGTGATCTCAAGCATCACAGGCGACATGCCGAATGTTGCAATCGATTTAGCGAATTTGAAGATTCCCAAAAATCTAACGTTGGCCGATCCGCAATTTCACGAACCGCGTCCGATCGATTTGCTTATCGGTGCGGAAATCTTCTGGGGCCTATTATGCATTGGACAAATTCCATTGGGCCCTACGCTCCCGGTCATGCAAAAGACAAAACTCGGTTGGGTATTGGGTGGTCCAATGGTATTGCCATCTCAAACAAAACACAAGCCCTCAAGGCACTGTCATCTCGTAACGACGCAACAATTACATGATCAGGTGGCAAGATTCTAGGCATTGGAAGAATGCACAAGTACGCAAAGTTCCAAAGGAAACCCGGAGGATTCCATTTGTGAGGATCATTTTTGTGCAACGACCACACGCAACCAAGAAGGGAGATTCGTCGTGAGTATGCCGTTCCGAGAAACTCTTCAAGATCTCGGTGAGTCACGAGTTCAAGCCCATCGACGACTCCTGTTTATCGAGAGAAAATTGCAGAAGGACACATCGTTGTCCGACGAATACCACAAATTCATGCGGGACTACGAGGATTCCGGACACATGTCCAAAATAGCATCGAATTCGCTCGACGACAAAGATACTGCTTTCTACTTGCCACACCATGCGGTGAGAAAAGAGAGTGTTATACGCCAATTTTCCCCTCGACAGTATCTTTTTATTTAATTTATATTTTTATCTATCAATTATATCAAATAAACCTATATGTAAAATCAACCGCGACCAGCGCGCCAATCACCGTCTTCCCACGACGTCGCGCGTAACGCGCTAATCCCCCGTACACACGTCAGCCGCGACCAGCGCGCCAATCACCCCGTACACACGTCAGCCGCGACCAGCGCGCCAATCACTACGTCGCGCGTCACGCGCCGTGACCTCCCTCCTCCGCGACCGGCGCGCCAATCACGAACTAGCGAATGACTATAAAAGAAGGCGCTGCGTCGCCCAAACTTCAGTCGCTTTTAGGGACTGGTGCCGAGAGGTGCTAAGAACTAATAAAAAGTCGTACTCTGAACCTTATGGTTTGTCCTGGATTTATTTCCTTATCCCATCCTCTCCTCATCAGCTCGTCTCCGAGCTACAACAGTCTTTCTCGAGACTTCACCGCGGACGGACCTGTGGCTGCAAAGCTACAGCCGACTCGCCTCCTCATCAGCTCGTCTCCGAGCTTCGGACGAGTCTTTCTCAAGACTTCGTGGTGGACGGATCTGTGGCTGCACAAGCTACAATCGACTCGCCTCCTCGTCAGCTCGTCTCCGAGCTTCGGACGAGTCTTTCTCAAGACTTCGTGGTGGACGGATCTGTGGCTGCACCAGCTACAACCGACTCGCCTCCTCGTCAGCTCGTCTCCGAGCACCGTACCAGTCTTTCTCAAGACTTCATCGCGGACGGACCGGGGGCTGCGAAGCTACAGCCGATCTACCAACAAACAGTTCGTTTCCGAACTCCCTCGTCCGTTTTTTTTTTCTTTTTTTTTTTTGAACTCTATCCGACGTACGAACGTGGCTGCAAAGCTACCGTTCAACTCTAAACAGTTCGTTTCCGAACTCGGTATCAGCCCTTTTAAGGACTTCCGAACGGCGGTAACCCTGGCTGAATAAGCTACGGCTACCCAACCTCCGTCGTTCGTCTCCGATTCCGAAACGACGGTAACCCTGGCTGAATAAGCTACGGCTACCCAACCTCCGTCGTTAGTCTCCGATTCCAAAACGACGGTAACCCTGGCTGAATAAGCTACGGCTATCAAACCTCCGTCGTTTGTCTCCGATCCTAAACGACGGTAACCCTGGCTGAATAAGCTGTGGCTGTCGAACCACCGTCTTTAGCATTCGGTCACCCACCGCCCTTCCTCTGGGTTTCCCCTCTCCTTGGGTAATTGAAAAGAGCAGACGACACCTTCATTATCCCCCATCATGGCGGGCTTCTCAACGCCATCCGCATCCGGACCTCGACGCCGTAGCCCACGAACCAGGCCGGTCAATCACCTCCACGACTGCAACTACGACACATCTCCCTCGTTGCAATCATGGGCAAACATACCAAACCGTGCTACGAACAACGTTTGAAACGACGAGCTGCGAACCGCGAAGCTCATCGAATCGTCGAACGTTCGCCTATCGTCGAACGTCCGCCTCTCGTCGAACGTCCATACGTTCCTGCGTCTAACTACGCCAGCAGTCCGTCTTCGATCTCGACTCCCCGAGATCTTCGCCGCGTACCATCGCCTATCGTCGAACGTCTGCCTCTCGTCGAACGTCCGTGCGTTCCTGCGTCTAACCACGCCACCAGTCCGTCATCGATCGCAGCGCCCCGAGATCACAGCGTGCTACCAGCCACCACATCGCCTCGTTTCGCCGTTATCCAACCATGTCCCCGGGCACATACCCGAGTCAACCCGGAAATCATCGCCGCTACCCTCTCCAAACCCACTCGTCCGCTCCCGCTGCGTCCTCCGCCCCGGGATGTAACAAGGCTCATCGAGCTAAAGCGCAGCCTCGACAACGAACTCGATCGTAACCTTCGCCCGCTTCGTCACACTCCGAAAGAAAAATCGTGTTTCCTACCCCCGACCCCAACCGTCCGATCCATCATCATCCTTCCACCGCAACCTGCACCGACTCCTCGACGTCGGAAAACGAAACCCCGCTCCCGTTAAATCAGCGGGATCGGCAAATGATACTTGCGTCATTCCCTCCGTCTTTCGCCAGTGTCAAGAGCAGTACTACGACCAAGGTTAGAGTAGTGTTTGATGGCTCCGCGAAGACATCAACGGGACTGTCAATCAACGATGTACAATACGTAGGACCGGTAGTACAAGATGATCTGTTTTCGATATTACTCAGATTTCGAAAGCATAAATTCGTAATATCAGCTGACATCAAGAAAATGTACCGGCAGGTTCTCATTGACGAAAGTCAACGGAAGTTTCAACGAATTCTCTGGCGAGATAACGAATCCTCAGCGATCCATGAGTATCAACTCAACACGATTACATACGGAATGGCATCGGCACCATTTTTGGCAACTCGGTCATTGCAACAAGTAGCAAAACATCATATGGTAGATTCTCCAGAGGCAAGTCAAGCAATTTCACGGGATTTTTATATGGATGACCTTCTGACGGGATCAGACTGGATTCGAAAGGCCCAAGAACTAAAAACGAAGCTGTCGGAATTATTACTAGGGTACGGATTCGATCTTCGGAAATGGGCCAGTAATCACGAGACTATCGTCGAATCAAACGACGACGAGCAGCGGCAGCTGCCTCTTCAAGACATGAAGGATCCAAAAACGCTGGGTCTTTTGTGGAACCCTACGAGCGACACACTCAGTTTCGTTTTGGATATTCCGAAACCAAGTCAAGTAACGAAACGGACCATATTGTCAATTATTGCCAGCATTTTCGACCCTCTTGGATTGATTGTTCCGATTGTGGTAACGGCGAAAATAATACTTCAAAAGCTATGGCAACTAAACTTATCTTGGGACGAAGCGCTGCCGCAGGATTTGCATACCGCGTGGGATCGTTTCCATCGATCCTTGAATGTTCTCGATGAAATCGAAATACCTCGACATGCTTTCGGGGATCGCCAAGACGTGCAGATCCATGGATTCTCGGATGCATCAGAGAAGGCATACGGGGCCTGTGTGTATATACGCAATCGAACCGCTCACGGTGGAGTCAAGGTATCGCTATTATGTGCAAAATCGAGAGTAGCACCACTCAAGCCAGTTACGCTTCCACGGTTAGAACTTTGTGCTGCTCTATTACTGGCTCGTCTCATGCATCGAGTTTCTATATCGCTTGATATCGACAAGGAGCATTTACATTTTTGGTGTGACTCCACGATCGTTCTCTGCTATATCGCCGCAAATCCTAGTCGGTGGGCTACGTTCGTCGCAAATCGTACCGCCGAAATACAAGAAATTACGAATAAGAACTGGCGCCATGTACCCACCGCTGATAACCCAGCTGATTTGGCTT
The DNA here is from genome assembly GCA_963971145.1 of Sussaba pulchella. NCBI lineage: Eukaryota > Metazoa > Arthropoda > Insecta > Hymenoptera > Ichneumonidae > Sussaba > Sussaba pulchella. The sequence goes on along the minus strand of CAXAQZ010000530.1, from coordinate 28,338 downwards.
CTCGGGGTACGGACGTCGTTGCACTTACTGATTGCCAGCTATGGTGGAATGGGCCTTGGTGGTTAAGTGGCGACGAGCGTACCTGGCCTGTCCTCGTTAATCCAGTTGCAGGTACTGTACCTGACACGAAATCAAAACCCATAATTACACTGACGACTACGAACCTTTCCGAGGAATTCGGAACTCATTTTTCGTCATTCACGCGAATGACCAGACTGCTTGCATATGTGTTGAGATTTACCGAAAACGCTCGCAAACCAAAGGTATCGCGTGAGGTCGGGGCTTTGTCAGTTCAAGACTTAGAAGTAGGTAGCAATTTGCTTCTAAAATTAGCGCAACATCAAGATTTTAAGTACGAGATCGAAAGTTTAAAAACGGGTCAGGGTATTCCCAAAGAAAGTCCGATCGCCAATCTGCATCCATTTCTTGATACCGAGGGTTGCCTAAGGGTGGGTGGTAGAATTCGTCACGCTAAAATTCCGTTTGCACAAAGGCATCCGATCCTCGTATCACATAGAAACATTATCGCGGAGCGACTGGTCGAACGCGACCATCTGCGGCTGTTACATGCCGGTCCACAATTAGTACAAGCGTCACTGAGAACTAGATTTTGGATTTCATCCGGAAAAGCGTTCATAAAGAAAATATTGCGAAAATGCGTGAGATGTTTTCGCGCGAATCCGAGGCCATTGACCTATCAGATGGGTGATCTTCCGGAATCAAGGATCACTCCATGCCGATCATTTTGCGTTTCCGGTGTCGATTATGCCGGTCCGTTTTACATTCGCGAAGAAAGCCGTTGCCGAACGATAATCAAGGCTTATCTGTGTGTATTTGTATGTTTTTCGACCAAGGCCGTTCATTTCGAATTGGCTACCGACCTGAGTACGAAGGCGTTCTCAAATTGCCTCCGTAGATTCGTTGCTAGGAGAGGTAAATGCAGGGAGATTTATAGCGATAACGGGACCAATTTCGTTGGCGCAGCTAATGAGCTTTTCAAATTGCACGAATTCCTAAAAACAAAAGAGCACAATGACAAAGTACGGGATTTCTTGTCGCTTGATCAGATTAAGTGGCATAACATACCGCCGCATGCACCCAATTTCGGCGGATTATGGGAAAGCGCTGTGAGATTCGCGAAGCATCATTTGAAACGAATTTTGACAAATTTGCCTTTGACATATGAAGAGTTGCACACAGTTCTAATCCAGATCGAAGCCATACTCAATTCCCGACCCCTATTTCCTTTATCCGACGATCCAAACGATCTTATCCCTCTCACCCCAGCACATTTCCTAATCGGAGATTCATTAACTGCTTTGCCAAGTAAGGATTTCCAGGCCACGAATTGCAATCGATTGACGAGATACGAGAATCTTCAGCGGCTCGTCCAACTGTTCTGGCGACGATGGAACGTCGAATATTTGCATCAGCTACAAACACGATACAAGTGGAAAACGCAACCGGCGATCACGATGAAACCTGGGCTGCTGGTTGTCCTACGTGACGACAATCATGCTCCGATGAACTGGCAACTTGGTCGCATTGAAGCCGTGCACCCCGGCAAAGACAATATCGTTCGAGTGGTCACCGTAAAAACTTCCAGTGGGATCTATCAGCGACCGTTATTTAAGGTCTGCCTGATACCGGCACAAGACTCAGAAGTAGCAACTGCGGCGATGGAAAATGCGAAATAATATTCCATTCCGTCGCTACAGCTTCGATAATAACGCGTTAATAGTCACATATTTTCTATTTTTTATTTGTTCTTTATGCATAACATATTTTTCCATTCAACAAATTAGTTGTTTATCTTATTGTGTCTACGAGTTCTATGTAGGGTTAATTCAATATTTCTAACTTGAACTTAAGGTTTCAATGTTCCTATCGTTGAGCAATTTTCTCACTGCAATATTATAAATGTTATTGAAAGCACTTCATATTTTCAAGCTTTCAAGAGGGGCGGCATGTCCGGTTTAGTTACGAGAGACGTAAGGTCGCGCGAGCGCCGCGCGAACGGAAAGAAAGGTAGGAGAGAAAGAGGAGAAGGGAGTGGTGTGTGGAGAGTCGATGTCGAACCAGGAGCGAATAAAGACGTGTTCTGTTAATACCGCACAAGAGTTTTACTTTCACGAACCAAACTTTATTCCTCATCAAAAGAGATAATACGAATGGGTAGGCCGAGTCCTCCTCATTAAACAGCGCGTAAGATTCGCCGTTGTGTTAATTGATGGACGATATGCGCTGGTAACCCAATTGGTTTCCAGTCTTTTGAATTGTTTACGTCGATTTTATGGTCTCTAATGTCATTCGTAGCAGTGTCGAGAGTTTCGATTTCTGTAACTGTTGTCAAGTTCATTGTTTTTCCATAAGCCTCGCTCGACGTTTTTGGGGTAGCTAAGTCAACGTCATCGTCCGACTATTCCGTGTCACTTAGCAATTCAGCGAATGTGTCTAACTTTATCGGAGTATCAGTTTCATAGTATTTCTCGTCTTGGAGTTGAGTAAAGACTGTCTCGTCTGTAAGCATGGGCAGTTTGTCCAGTGTTTTTACCTGCTCGATGTTAATGACGCTAATGTTTTCCTTGCTTCTGCCCTTAGTGACAGTATACTGAGGCTTGATTACTGCGGGCTTTTCTCGTTTCCCGGACGCGTTGGGCAATCCTTATTCGTGTGCCCCTTACCTTGGCAAATGTGACACACTTCCTGTCTCTTGGCAGTACAAAAGCGCGTACTGTGTCCCATTTCGCCGCAATTGTAACAAAAGAATTTACTTAAATCAGCGACAAAGTTCGAAATCGCGTCTGGGATTCGTTTCCTAGGCGTCGTTACAGGTTTGCTTGTCGTTCCGTAACTTGCGAGATTTTTTTTAAGTCTTTGTTTGAATAGCGTTTTCAAATTTTGTCTATGTTCGCTCCGCGTGGGCCTGCTTTCCACGGCCTTTAGTTCGGCGGGGCCTTCGATACTCCCATCAGTGTCAGACCCATTGTCTGAATTACCCTGTAAGTACCTTAATTCCGTTTTTTCGAACTTATCGCGCGAACTTTTCTGGCTCTCGGTCGAACGACAATATAGATAGTTCCGTTCATTCAAATGATGCAAGAGCTCGTCGTAATCGCGGATTTGTAAATTCAAAACTTCGAAAGCTAAACGTGGGTTTAATTTGACAAGGATTTGTTTCAGTTGTTCTCGGAAAGTGGGTGGATGTCGCATCATTTAAAAAATTACTCGCACTCGGCAAGCAAATTCGGCGAGGTTTTCCCCTCTTTCGAAATTTAAATTATGGACTTCCAAGAAAAGAGTACCGTTTTCTTTTTTCACTCCCCATTGAAATCTAAAAGCCCGTGCAAAATCTTTTCATGTTCGCCAACGTTGTTTATTTAATAGGTACCACGATCTAAATGGACCTACGAAAATATTTGACAAACACGGGATAAATGAATCCTTATTGATCCCGCTTACGCTTAGTTGGTCTTTCAAAATAAGCAAAAACTGTTCGGGGTCTTTCTCGCTTTTTAAGAAAGTAATTTTCCAACTACTAACGATACGTCCGGTTTTCATGGCTGTATCGAGATCTCGATTGAAACTACGCGCACGATAATGACCTTCCTCTCCGCGATATGAGTCTGTCAAATTAACCTTACTCCCACCCCGTGAGTCGCAAAATTCGTCGAATCGACGATCCTCAGCATCGCTACCGCTCGACTCGCCGGTGTGCGACGACAAGGCCCCCCTCCTAGCTGTTACCGACCGTGCGTCTCGTCTGTGTCGGTGTCGGGGTCTCATGTATGTACATATTATGGTTTATTTCAAACTCCTCTCTCCCCGTTTGACGATATTCATTGGTCATTGTCGGGTTCTTTTCGTGAAACCCAACTCTTCGAAGCTCTCTTGCTACAGAGCCCCTCTCTCCTACTAAACTAGATCTACCGTGCGGTCCATCACCTTGTTGCATGGTACAAGACGACCTTGGGAACCCGTTAATAATCTCGGAAATCGATGATCTAACGTTTTCCGTATGTCCGCGAATATACGGCACAAAAGCCCTCGACTGATTTAATAATCCTTCTCGAGGCACAGCCCCCGCGTTCTCTCGCGAATGCTGTGCTACAATTTTGTCTATTTTACCTTGTTGTCGAGTTTCAGACGTCCCGACCAATCCAGTGTTCATTAATTTGGCACCGCTATTCGGCGCCATATGTGTTGCAGAAGGCCTCGGGAGATTCAATAAATTTTTTCGAGACAATCGGTCGGTTTCATAAGCCGACGACTGCGAAATATTATTTGTCATCAAACAGTTCGACGATCCAGCGTTCACTGTGTTTGAGACGTGTTGGCTTCTATAAACCGGATTCTCTATGAATCTACCTTGTTTTCGGATTCCATACGTTCCGGCGAACTCGGTATTATAATTGTCACTATTTGGCACGATATTTAGCGCCCCGTCAATTCCCGTCACGCCACCTGCCGCGCCCTTCAGACTTCAGACGTGAGGTTAAGTCGCGATTGAATTTTCAAGTTATTATTCATATTTTCCAGAAGTTTTTCTATTTTGCTCTCGAGGGTCTCGACCCTTACTATTCCGGTTTCAAATCTCTGAATCATCATATTCATTAGTCCGTCTCCCCTTCCCCTGCCAATCGGAGTAAACTCCTAAGCTATTCCGAAAAAATTACCGGTCGCTACCCTATCGCAAACGACCGCATCCAAGTTTCGGGCGATCGACTCTTCTCCTACCCTCGCTCCATCCGCGATTTGCCCCTGGACGGCCCCGGCCTAAACACCGTTGTCCGGCATACCCCCCCCCCCTCCAGACGGGGTAGGGAGCATGATGTCGGATGAAACAGACGAACTCTGTTCGTCCGATTTATTCTTATCATTCGGTGTCAATACTTTCGTACCCGCCCTCGTTGTTCTCGTAGGCGGCGAGGTATACATACGAATTGTATTAAAATTTTCAATTTCGACAACGATCTTGCCAGGACTATACTATAGAACAGCGATGTCCAAACCCGGAGCCAAGAGCAAAAACCTGTCAACTCGTCAATCCCCTCTTTTACCCACCGTAAGGCCAGCATGTGGTAGGCGCGTCGCACTAGTAGGAGGTCGGCTCCGCTCGGCTGCATGGCGAACGCAGCCGAACGGGCTCGTAGACCTGTTCGAGCTTGACGCGTGTGCAGATCTCTATTCTTCATTGTATCTCGATCCGCCGTACCGAACACGTCTCTCATTCGTTTACGAAAAATTCAATTAATTGAATTAAACGATTAGACGAACTTACGTGTAAGTGAAGTTCTATCATAATTATATCAAGCGCCTCTTCCGAAAGATCATATGGTAGTGCCCCCACTTTATGCCAGATATCACACATTCAAAGTCTCTGTTTAAAGACTTTTGTTTCTTAGTTCACCCTCTGACCGGTATCCAGGGACAACGGATGCTGGTATCGTCATTATTTCAAAGTGCCGTAACAATTATCGGGTTTCTTATTTATATATAAACCACGGTATTAGGGTGAGACTGATCTTTCGGAAGGAGCGCTTCATACAATTATGATAGAACTTCACTTACACGTAAGTTCGTTCAATCGTTTAATTGTATTTCGCGCCTCTTCCTTCAAGATCATATGGTAGATGTTTAAAGCTTGTTACGGCAAAAAAATTAAAACCATTATCAGGAGAAGTTTAATGGGTATTGGATTACTTAATATCTAGATATATTCAGATAATACCCGTTCATCAACATATATGTGAACCTCACTAAACTGTTTGATAACTAACCAGCTTTTAGTCATCACCTGGAATTGCTTCAACAACCTGATCTTTGTCACATTCAATGAAAAGATCAAAAAACCGAGCAAAAGACGTCGACTCGACTGTACATCCAGCAGTCTCCTTGATGAATTTTATATTGACCCCTTTAGTTCTCGCAGCTGATGTTGACGCATAACGTGTACTATGCGCTAAAAAAATAGCCGGTTCAACCCACTTTCCGTTAAGGTATTTTTTATCCACCTTCCTAATGACCGGGAGGAGACGGCTCTATGTGGCTTTTTGGATGAAATGAACAACTGTTCTAAATGATTTCTTCTAGGTTTTGCACGTTCTAAATATTCTTGTAAAGCCCTCGCTGCGCAGATTCTTGGGTTCTCGACAAAGACCGGAATCCTTGAGCATGGTTGCAATCTATTGAGCCCAGAAGTCTTTATGTGTTTTGGTATCGGAATTTCAATTCGTGTGTCCAAAACTTTCATTTTCGTGATTTAAATCGAACATAAGGTCTGTAACCCATATGCAGCGACTACGGCTAAGAGTGTAACCTATTTCATTCTTGACTTTTTAAGAGACAAAGCCGTTATCACTGTTAATTTTGATAAGTAGTCTAAAACAATTCTCGGATTCCATGTATGATCATATTCGGAATCATCTGGCTGCACATTTGACAAAGCTTTGAAGAATTTTTTCATATTCCTGTTTTGCCCTAAGGCGTCTTTCACATATAGTGCAACTGTCGATCTATTAGAGTTTTAGGACTCACGATGCTTCTTTGTCAAACCCTGATTTTAAGAATGACCAAATACTGCTTATCGTGGTTAAAACGGGTCAATATGATTCTTAGTGCAAAAAATCTACTATTTTTTGAGACCACAATCGTAAACCTTGATCGACGAATCAATCGGAATTTATCGTTTTATGGACGCTTGCCGCATAGTCACCTGCGACCAGGGTAATCCGTTTCCAGAACGGATGGGGTTGCCTGTTGGAAAACCCGCAATACGTTAAACTTGAGCCCAAACACTATCAATTATTGTACGTTCAAGGAAATGAAAAACGGCAACCACGGTTGAGTGGCCAATATGGAACTACTAGGATCCAGTAGCTTTTCCGTGTATTACTAATCGTAGAACTTTCAAAGTAATTGCGAAAGGTTGAAACGCATAGAAAAAACAATTCGCCCCATTCCATAATGAATGCATCGATTGTTGTTGCATCTGGATCTCTTGCCCAAGCAATATATTTATCGCCTCTTTTGTTTATTTTTGATGCAAAAAGATCTTTTTCGGGTTGACCGCACTGGCTTACAATTATAATCTTCTGAAAAGCATCGCCAGCCGAACTGAATTGGAATTCAGTTTCGAATCATAATCTACGAGACTCGAAGTTTGCTTCTTCGTTGAATTCTGACCTTACGTAAAACGCATATAGCCGAACGGTTCTTTTTTCGCACCATTCTCATATAGTTTTTACGATCATATTAAGTTTTTTTCTTTTTTTTTTTTTTGAATCAAATTCCACCCATTTAATTTATGTAAGCTATCGCTGTTGTATTATCGATCTTCAACAATATATCACAATCATTGTATCAAGAGGCAAAACACTTCAATCCAAAGAGTGCTGCCAAGCCTCTAATGCATTCCTATCATATTTGTTTTTTTTTTGTATGTAAAATGGTATTTTTCCACTATCAAAGTCACCTGTCAAAGATGCGGCCAATGGCATACTCCTGTCAGAGTTGTTGCTTATGGTCAAGTAAAGCTTTATACGTAGGTCTCTCAAAATCTTTCAATTGAACCCAACCGTATTTCGTTGCTTGACAACAGAAACCTCATGTTCCTATAAAGGAGAAAGAATCCGTAATCTTCGAGAGCTGTTTCTTACGAAAGGCCAAGTTCTTTTTCAAAACATTCTCAGCCTTTTCAGATAGCAGGTGAATGGTCATGGACTCAGAATTAGAATCCAAGTCTAAATAAGTGCAGTGTTTAGACGAAAAAGGTCTACTCTTGTCCCGGTTAATTATAAGCCCGAGAGACTCTAATAGTCAGCAAGTCGCATGGACATTGTTTGAGACATTTTGAAACGGATTTCCTATCAACAGAATATCATCAAGATAAATAACGGACAAATAATCCGTCGTACGGAGTTGTGTCCTTATCGGCTTCCTTGCTTTCGTAAGACCGTATAGTGCTGTGTTGGAACCGAAAGGTAAACAACTAATACGTAATATTGTCCCTTGAACAAAAAACCTCGAATAATTTCTATCGTCTTTAGCAATTGAGATTAAATAATATGCATCTTTCAAATCACGCGTTGCCATAAAACAATTTTGTGAAGCAATCTTTTGGACAACCTTCCGATCCTCAAGCTTGAAGTAATTTGTTTTAGTAAATTCGTTCCCATCATTTCGATCCCTTTTTAATTAAACCCATTACCTGTTTAAACATATAATAATTTCTAAGATTGCCCCTAATAAAATTTAAGAGAGTCTTGTTCATTCTAGTTCTGCGCAGGTTCATAAGCGCATGATTGTGAAGAAAAATGGTTTGTCCGAAAATGTTTACAATTACGCGGGATCATTTTATCCCGTATTTCAAAGAACACCTCAAGCAAACTCGGCAGACGTCTAGTACTGGTATCTAGTCTAGTACAAGGTAATTCAGAAAAAAAATTAAGCCAAATCGCTATATACCAAATTTGGAATTTTCAAGTTTGAAATTTTCAAAATTTCTAAAAATTGTGGTAATGATCGCAATTTTAATTTTTTATTTCCGAATAACTTCTGTATTCAATTGAGAAAAAAATGATTCCTTATTCGTTAATTTATCTCCATTAGGGGCTGAGTTACGTGCTTTCAAAGTTTCCATTGCACGAAAATCTGCAGTTTTTTCAAAATGCCGTCTCTTCACCAAAAATTAAAATATTAAAAAATGCTTGAAATGAGGTTTGTTTTTTGTTAATACTGATAACGACGGCTCCTACCACCTGAAAAACAAAAACGGCGTAAAGCCTTAAGGCCCTGTATTTAGTGTGACTGTGATGACGAATGAATGATGAGGGATATATGCGCGCGCAGCCTACAACGCGTGGTCGGCCGAAGCCAATCAGCGAGCGAGAAGACCACGGGAACGGGCCGGACGCTAACGATGAAACGAATCGAAACCAGTCTATCGAGAAACCGGGAGCAAGCACGAACGACAACTTGCTGCGGTCTAATCGAGTACTAAACTTCGTACATTATTTCCGGGTTTCCCCTCCCACACACGCATCCTCGACAAACGGGACCCATTACTTCATTCGTATAGTAGAGTTCATTCATCATTCAGAAGTGGGACCCTTGTGAAATTAACGAATAACCGGTACGCGACGCGAAAGTAAACGAAACGTGGATGCGACGAACTGTTCGTATGTTTTGAGAAACAAAAAAAAATGAAAGCTCGAGTGATTGAGGCTGAAAAGCATATGGAAGGACATGTCCAATAAAGAGGACTTTGACCGATTTTACAAACGAATATTGCGTCAGGAATATCCGAATATCACGGGCGACGCTACGAGAAATCAAGATGGCGACAGATCGTTGCCGGGCGAGCGGGAAGACGCCAAAAATGGCGGATTCACTAACGATCCTATATTACCACCGGGCGACCAATCGTCATTGAGTCCGGGATCGTCGCACTCGAGTCTCTTCCGCACTATCGACGAAACGATGGACGCGACGCGCAACGGAGTGGGCGCACAACAAACAGAGCGCGATAGTGACAAAAACGAGAACTTCGAAACAATACTGACTCGATTGTTGGCACGTGTGGCGTTAAACGATCAGCCTAAGGCCGATGTACCGTTATATCACGTAATACCGGATCTTAGTAAGAATATCGAGAACTTTACTGGTGACCGAAATTCACCGAGAGCGAGAGACTGGATTGAAAACATCGATGGGATGCAGAATATCCATAACTGACCGCCGAGCTACGCGTTGGAAACCGCTCGCGTGCACCTTCGTGGAGGAGCCCGCGATTGGTACCAAGCAAGATCGTCCGAATTAGTGTCGTGGCCGAAATTTCGAGATGCGTTTTACAAAACGTTCGTTGTATCGGAAAGCACCGCCGTCAGGTGGCAAAAAATGAACGCGAGGATACAACAAGAAGACGAATCTGTAAACGCGTACTTTCATGCCAAACGTGAACCGTGTGCAGATCTAAATTTGCAATTTGCAGACGTGCGCGAACAAATTTTAGAAGGGCTATGGTCAAACGAATTGAATCTAGCGTTGATGGGTCGCACGCATTACACGGCGGACGAACTATTTCATGATATTGTAGCGAGTGATCGTTTGTTAAAACAGAGAAACACGAGATACGGGCCGAAGAAAGACGCAGCAAAACCGACGCCGAAGAAAACGGAAATCTCGACAAATACGAGTAAGGACGAGAGAGGAAAATCATTCCCGAGTGCATCCGCGTCGATTGATTTGAATCGAGACGAACGTCCACCTGTGAAAAACGAAAACGGGCAACTCAAGTGCTACAATTGCGATACGTTCGGACATATGGCGCGCGACTGTCCAGAACCCAAACGAGAATTAAAGTGCAGACGTTGTAATGGGACTGGACACACGCAACGTCATTGCACTATGAACGTAGAACCAACGGTAAACACGACTAAGGTAGCGGGAAGCAACACGATTACGAAGTATATCAAAACAGTGCAAATAAACGGGCGAAATGTACGCGCGTTGATCGATCCGGGCAGTTCCGACTGCACAATAAAAGTCGCGAAAGTGTTAACTGAGCGATTCAAACTGATTTACGCACAGCGTGAAATAAAAGGGTTCGAGCCCGCGCCGTAACGTCACCGGGAGCCGTATGCGCTGAAATAAGTGTCGACGGTGTTGTGATTCCCGACGTATTAGTGCGCATGGTACCCGATAACACTCAAGACTTCGACGCAATAATAGGACGTACATTTACGGAACAGCCTTACGTCGAATATCGAAAAAGTGGTGACGAATTAACGTTCACCAAACGAGGAGATGCCTATTTGACCGACGTCGAACCATACACGGAGAGCAACGCGACAGTACGTGCTACTGTACCGACCGACGTTATCCTTCTACCGGCAGCCATGCAGTTCATTGACGTCGTAACAGACACCAACCGTTACGAGATGGCCATATGTAATATGGAAGCAACGGAACAAAAATCACAAAAGAATCAACAAATCATGCGAGGTAGGGTATCGCATCTACCGCTTGTGCAACCACCGAAAACAAGAGACCCAGTTACACGAGAGCAACTGGACATCGGTGAAGATCAGCCTGAAGAAGTGGTAACCGAGCTCGTAGCGATCATGAATGAATAATGCGACTGCGTTGCGGTGAATCCTTTCGAGTTAGGGCAAGCGAAAAATCTGACCATGGAAATTAACGAGATATCGAATAGTAAGCCGGTCGTTACGAAACTCGTACATGTAGACGCACTAAGCCGAGCGCCTGCAAGCACAGATGTAAACGAGGCGGATGAATTGAGTGAATTAAGCGTTTCTACACTGTTAAACGAGTATGACGAAGTTGCAATGCAACAAAGTGTCGACGATACGATAAAATCAAACAGCACGATTCTTAAGAAAAACGCGAGTGAGCGAAGTAAGCATGAGATCAGTGAAGTGAACGAATACGAATTGGCGAACGGGATCGTTTATAAACGGAAAGGAGAACGGTTGCTCTTCGCCATGCCTCGGGCAATGCGTAAAAGTCTGACTGTACGCTTCCATGATTTAAAGGGACATCCGAGACTAGACAGAACGTGCGCACTGTTGACTGAGGATTATCACTTTCCGGGAGTGATACGTTACGTGAAGCGTCACATCGATACCTGCATACAGTGTGCTTCAACAAAGCTTCCAGAAGTTCGACGCAACCTCAACGATGCACCGAATACGACGACCGGAAGGAGCGCTTTCCAACTGCCGTACGGATATTCAGCACGGAGAAACGAAGGCAAGATTCGTGAAGCCACTGACGAATCCAACACGTACGTTCCACCAGCAACCCTACAAGATACATCCCGAGCCAAAATTCAGACCGAACAAAAACAGGGGAAATTGCATGTTTGTGATAATTCATCCAGTGACTCGGAACCCGACGAGGACGAAACATCTTCACAGCTGCTACGTGACGAGGAGGAAAACCTTCGCGAATACGAACCAATTGATCGGAAACAAGAAACCGTAATACAAGAAAACGACAATAGCATAACGAGTCCTTCGATGGAGCCAGTGGTCGAACAGGCAACTCAGCGACGGACAACTCGAAAATGACGAAAACCAACGTATCTCGAAGATTTCGAAACGACCGCGTTCCTCGAGGACGAGTAACAATAGGATGGCCGAGTGATAACGATGAATCCTACCACCTGAAAAACGGAAACGGCGTAAAGCCTTAAGGCCCTGTATTTAGTGTGACTGTGATGACGAATGAATGATGAGGGATGAATGCGCGCGCAGCCTACAACGCGTGATCGGCCGAAGCCAATCAGCGAGCGAGAAGACCACGCGAACGGGCCGGACGCTAACGATGAAACGAATCGAGACCAGTCTATCGAGAAACCGGGAGCAAGCACGAACGACAACTTGCTGCGGTCTAATCGAGCGATTCGGAAAGAACAGAACGGTAGAGCGAATAACGTTACGAGCGCGATAAAGAAGCGAATGTTCACGGGTGTATTCTGTTCAATTTTTATGACTTTCCTTTAATCAATACTATCTTCGTTTATCCTTCGTTATTCCGGGACTTCGTCCATTATTTCCGGGTTTCCCCTCCCAAACACGCATCCTCGACAAACCAGACCGATTACTTCATTAGTATAGTAGAGTTCATTTATCAATACCAACAAACTGCTCAAGTTTAAACAACATCGGCGAAGTCGAGGGTCAACTGCTGGTTGAAATGGTATGGAATGACCCCTGTCTGATAATTTTTCGAGAGATCGATCAACGGTTTGGCAATTGCTGAAAATTTTGGGATGAACTTTCGATAGTACCTGGCGAGGCCTAAAAATGATTTGATCTGCTTTGGTGTTTCAGGCGTTGGAAATTCCTTTACAGCTTTACATTTTACGGGATTCGGTTTCACTCCGTTGGGGGTAATGATGTGTCCCAAATATTCGAGTTCCGGCTTTATATACTCACACTTATCTGGCTGGAGTTCCACATTTGTGTTTCTCAATCGATTGAAAAGGATTATCAGATTTTGATTATGCTCCTCCATTGTTTTCCCGAAAACTATTATATCGTCAAGATACACGAAGCAAATTTTCCCTATCAACCCTCTTAATGCGGCGTTCATCATTCGTTGAAATGTAGCAGGCGCATTTTTTAATCCGAAGGGCATTTGTAGATACTCGAAATGTCCCTCGTGAGTGCTGAAAGCGGTTTATTTTCTCGATTTTTCTTCCATTGGTATTTGGTGGAATCCCGCACTCAAATCTAATGCAGAGAAAACTGATGCTTTCCCCAAGTCATCCAGAATGTCCTCGATGATTGGCAAGGGGTACGAATCTTGAGCCGTTTTTTCGATCAATTTTCTGAAATCGATAACCATTCTTCATTTCGTTTTCTCTGATGCATCTTTTTTCTTCGGTACAATGGAAATGGGCGCATTGGATGGTGATTGTGGGTGTTGAATTGTTCTTTTTTTCAGTAATTCCTGCACTTGTCAACCTCATCTTGGTGGACTTTAGGTGGTCTGTAAGACTTTATATTAATCGGTTTTGTCGGTTCGTCGATGACGATGACGTTTTCCGCGAGTTGAGTACTCGGTGGTTTATCGTCGTCGAGTTGGAACAGATCGGAGTAATTCTGTATAATTTTCCAAACTTCACTCATTTCTTTAGCGCTTTGCATGTGATCTAATCTTGTTTTAGCTTTCAATTCTTCGATTCTTTTTTTACTCTGGTTAATTTTGTTCGTGGTCAGTCTTGGCTTTACTTCAAAAATTTAGATATTTTTTGTCTGAAAAATTAAATTCTTTTTTACTTCGTTGGCCAATGGAATATTTACGATTCCATCTTTTATGTAATGAATGCTCTCTCCTTGAGGCGTTTCCACTAGTACTGTTCCTTTCTGTTTTTCGACTTCGACGGGGATAGTGATGAAATGTCCCGCGGGGATTGTGAATTCAGATGATTCTATTTTTTGGTATTTGTTATTGACTCTTATCCTGTTTCGAGGTAGGTTAATCATCATGTTGTTATTTAAAATGAACGGCGTTCCTATTAAAGCATCTTCTCGTATCGGATAGTCGGACGGAATTATATGAAATTTGTCGTGTCTGTCGTTCAGATTGCCTTTACATTTGAAGAATGTATATTAGGGTGGTCCTTAAAAAAAAAGTCTCGCTCCCCACCTTCCAAATGATTCTAGACCATAAAAAAGGAATTTTCATATGTTTTTACGATTTTTAAATTTACCCTCTGCTTTGCCTGAATTCATTTGGAAGTTTTTAAAATAATTTATGTCATATTTCCTATTTTCACAATAAAAGGTCGGGAAAAAAAATCTGAAAAAAATAGATATTGTAAAAAACTATAAGGCAAAAACACCAAGAAAAGTGAGTATCTGTCCGGCGAAAATAACCTAAAAATCAAAGTAAAAATCGACATTGATTTTTTTTAGGTGTCACGCAGCCGGTAAAAGAATCTAGAAAAAATATATATCGTCAAAAATGATGGTAGAAAGTCATCTAGGAAATGATTAAAAAAAATTTTTTTAGGTTATGTCAAAATTTCACGTTCGCTAATTTCTCCAGTAAAGAACCTCAGTGACGTCTATGACATATTCAATTTTTATTCAAGTCGGTTAATCCGTGCAATAGTTATTAATTTTTTAATAAATTTCCTAAAATAAGTACCGTGTAATACCCGATATGTTTTATTGCGATTCCTTACTGGTAAGAGAAGATGGAAGCCACTGACAAACGGGAACCTTCAACTTTGAGTTCCGAATTGCATTGATATCGGAAATATTACATAATTTTTTTTTTCAATTTTAAAATTGAAGATCCAATTGTGAAAATGCTGTAAAACTCTTCAACGGGTCAACCGGTTTGGATAAACATTTCATATGTCATAGACATCACTGAGGGTTTTAGGGTTCCGTAGAAATCTAGGAACCCTTATGGTTTCGCCAAGTCCGTCCGTCTGTCTGTTTGTGTGTCACAGTCCTCCCATTCTTTCAGTTATGTACCGATTGAGATTGAATTTGGTACACAGATGAAGATCGTCGACCTAAAAACAAAAAAATTTTTTTCGGAAAAAATTTTTTTTTTTACAATTCTCACGCACTTTAAAACGTGTACTCGAAATTATGTTTGCTCACGCCATTGAGTGTGGTGGCCTTAGATAGGTCTCCTCAAATGCAACAAATAACGTTTGGAGACTTTTTCATTTAAACTCTTCACTTACGAGATATTAGCTTTCAAAGTCGTTATCAGAGTGTCCCCCCCTCTAACTTTCAAACTGTCGATGCAAAAAATCTGAAAAAATCCCAGAATGTAGCTTTTACGCTACGGAACCCTATCATCTGCATGCCCAACACACTACTTGACTACTTTTTTTACTGGAAAAATCGGTGATCTTGAAATTTTGACTTAACCTTGAAAAAAATGTTTCCTTTCTTGCAAAAACTGTTTCCGCTAACTTCAAATTTGTGTACAGTCACGAAAGTTTTTTCGTTACCTTCTGACATCATTTTTTATGATATATATTTGTTTTAGATTTTTTTACCGGTTGCGTGACACCTAAAAAAAATTCAATGTCGATTTTTCTTAAGCTTGTGTTTGCCGAACAGCTGCCAAAAGTTTTTGGTGTTTTTGTGGTATAGTTTTTTATAATATACATTTTTTTCAGATTTTTTGCCGTTATCGTTTTCGTATTGAGCTTGGAAATATGATATAAATTATTTTCAAAAGTTTCAAATGAATTCAGGCAAAGCAGAGGGTGGATTTAAAAATCGGAAAAAAATATGAAAATTCATTTTTCATGGTTTAGAATCATTTGGAAGGTGGGGAGTAAGACTTTTTTTTAAGGCCAAATAAGGACCACCCTAATGTATATCCAAGTGTTTTGTTCGTCTTTTTTCCAGTTCTGAAGATAATTGATTTTCTTTACACGTGCGTGGAAGTTGCTACATTACTTGTCCCTTTTCCGTTTGGAAAATACGTGAATTCCCACTGTTTTTCATTACCCACTATACCTAACTCACTCCGTGAGTAATTTGTGCTGAATTTAAGTCAGATATCTCAAAAATTGCACAAGCTAGAATAGGCACAGCAATTTTTTACACCTTTCAAAATTTTTTCAACCAAAGCGGTGCATGGATTTTTTTCAAATTCGGTAACAAGCATTCCGTGTTGGTTGAACGAAATTGAGAATTGGTAGAACCAGCGATGTCAAAAAAGTAGAGCGAGTTTAGAAAAGAATCCGATTACTAAATTCTCCTCCCGATAATTCTTTTATGACACGCCGTGTGTAAGATGCGATTTTTCCGCTCACTTCGTTCGCGTCGAATCGCATTTACACACCTCGTGCAATAAAAAAGTATACTATACTCGTGCGAAAAACCTTTTCTTGACTCGTGTGATTGCAGCACTCGCCTTCGGCTCGTGCTACAAACTCACATTCGTCAGAAAAAATATTTTCGCCCTTGTATCGTAATATACTATTTACAAAAGGATATCGATTCGGAACATAAATTCAGAGTTTGGAGATAATGAAAATTAACGAATTATTATGATTTTTTTTCAGCCATGTTAACATAATTTTATTAGGAAACACTATACAGTACCGATGACAACATATATTGAGGTACTTGGATGAATTGTTTCATGGACAAAATTTTGAATTTGGGGGAACTATGGCCGCGTTGTCCCAAGGTACCTTTCTCGAAGATCACTTGCGGTGAACATGATATCTCTGAAACAACGGCTCATTTGAAATAAAAAAACCAAAAAGATTTAGTTGGTATAATATTAAACGCAGTTTGTGAACGAAGGGCTTAGCGAATTTGATTTTTTAAATAATGTCGTTAATTTTTCCGATAAGTTCGATTTCTAAGATTAAAAATCGACGTCATTATTTCAAAGATCTACAATTCTGCTGACCCCTTATCCACGGCCTGTGTTCAATATTACACTAACGAAATCTTTCTGGTTTTTGATTTCAGATAAGCCGATCCAGACATATCATGCTCACCGCAAGTGGTCTTTAAAAAAAATTGTTTTAGAACAGCGGCTTCCAAAATTTCAAATTTTCTCATGAAAAGATTCATATGCGTACCTCAATATATGTTGTAATTGATACTAGATAGGGGATTATAGTAAAATTATATTAACATGGCCGAAGAATCATGGAAATCCCTTAGTTTTCCCGCAAACAACTAGATATAACCCCTTACCAAATTTTTGACAATTAACCTTTATCTTCAACGTTTTTAGAAGCGTTCCACATCGTTCTTATATGTAAGTAAATTTAACGATTTATACCACGTTAAAAAATCTTATAAAGTAGTTTTTTCTCAAACTTACATTGACTGATGAATGTCTGTTTTTACCATTATTTATAGCGGTTCAATTTCTTCTATGTATATCAATGCGGGTCATACTAAATTAGAAAAATTTATGCATGTATATCAGAATAAAAAAATGCTTCTGAAAAGGGACCCCGTACAAGCGCCCGTTGCACTCAAGATCCGTTTCGGTCCTGCCCCTGCGAGAAAACAAGCTAGCGAGACCGTCGACTCGTGCAATCGATGGCCCACGCTCGACTTACGCACGCCTGCACAATTTTCATGGTAACTCAAGAATCCCCTGAAGATTTTGTATACTTTTTGAGCTTGAACCACAGGTAAGGTTTCAGAGATCATGCGTGGAAAGTTTTAAACTTCTAAAAAAATTTTCCTGACTTTGGCTATGAGTTGAAGTCGAGATCGAAAATTTCAGGAAAAATCCAATTTTTTTTCAATCTTTCTAACACGCTATCTCAGTGCTTAGTGATTGAAATATTATTTAACCCTTTCACGGTAACCTGGGGTCGATTCGACCCAGGCCGAAATTTCGAAGTTCCCGCATTTTTAACTCCCGGCTGAAAACGGGAGTTATGTGTTTCGTCGTGTTCCCGCGAAACAGCGATTCCTAATTCACGAATGTTTGCTCAAACGACTAATCTTCTACAAACGAATATTTGCACATCGGTTCCGTTGACCACACAGATGTTTTATGAATCATAATATTTATGATCGGATGTGAATTCGTAAAGATAAGATGTTGAAAAAACACGTTTTTTCGAAATTTCCATATCGATGCTGGCCACAGTAGAGCTCCAGCGAGCCCGCTGATTGGCTAGGCAATACTCGCATCGTTCTTCATAGCCTAACTTCATTCCGATGTCGAGTCGTCCGCTTTGACGACAGGGGCGGATCTAACGGATCTAAGCGGTGTTTCCAAACAGGGGCGAATCTAACGGATCTAAGCGGTGTTTCCAATAACTTTTTTTTATTGATTGATTTCGTACGAACGATATTTTTTTCATGAGTGCATTTTCTATTTAACGTTCAATAATGTTAGCAGGATTGATGTACTGCTGATTTCATCAATCACGTCGGATTAATAATTCTGGATACTTGTGCGCGATTAATTTCTGGATTTGGGCGCGAAATTAAGATATTTGTGAATGTGGAAGTTAGGTCGGATGACGTGGTTATGCCCGGTGATTTTGTTTTATTTATGATTATCAACTGATTTCACGTACGAACGAATTTGTTTAATGAGTTCATTCTTTTTTATTCAACGTATGATAATGTTATCAGGATTGTGAAAAACGTGAATATGGATGTTTAGCTAGACGATGTGGTTATGCCCAGTGATATTGTCTACCTTGGTGGAATTGGCAATTTGAAAGAAAAAAATTGTTGTCGGACTCAATTTTTTACTTTATCCTCCAACCGACAAAACTTTTAGACAAAGCGATTTGTCAGAATGCACAATATGTATATTTGTTTTCATTGTTTTTCCTATATGAGTCAGGTCCTTTTCGAAGCAGCATTCATTCAACGTTCACTCGTCGAAGCAGCATTCATTCAATGTTCACTCGCTTAAGACATATTCAAAACTTGTAATGACTGGAAAGGACGAGCGGAATGTGCTGACATCTGGTCAAGGCTACGTCGAGCCGCGCTTAAAATCTCCATAATGCACTGAGATTTGGTCAAGGCTCTATTTAGCCGCCTTCAAGACTCCACAATGGGCTGACAATTTGTCATGGCTACATGGAGCCGCGCTGAACAATCACATGATGCGCTGACATTTTGCTGAGACTGTACTCAACTGCGCCCAAGGACAACCAGCATGTGCCGCAGCTGGTCGATACTTTTAAAGTCTTGTCACATCAAATTTCCATACAGTGGTCACGTTTTACGATATTGAATCGATAAACAATAGTACATTATGACACTAGTAGTAAAAATTGTTTTGTGACGTGGACGTCTTGTTCGAGCTGAATGATTCCAATCATTGGCGGACGTGCAGAAAATTATATCGAATTATCTTTAAAAAGTATGAAATAAAATAAATTTAAAAAATTTTAAAAAACTCCGGGCTGGAGTAAAAATCGAACACAAAAAACGTAATCTGATAGAAAGCATGAATAAATTTCATGAATCTAAAAAGTATACAACAAAAAAGGATGAAATAATTCAAGAAGTCATCTTAGTTTATTCATAGTTTGAATTATGATCGTTCGTTTGTATGAGTTCAATTTTTTGAATCGTGGTAATTTCCTCACTGCCCTCAATTCAGTCGGGAGACGTCATTCATTAATCATAAAGATGATATAGGATATAGATGTTTAACAGTGCAAAGAAGACGCCATTAATTGAACATGAAGACGATCTGGATTTAGATGTTCGACGATACGAAAGAAAACGTCCTCCGACTTATGTTTAATGAATGACGTCTCCCGACTGAATTGAGGGCAGTGAGGAAATTACCACGATTCAAAAAATTGAAATCATACAAACGAACGATCATAATTCAAACTATGAATAAACTAAGATGACTTCTTGAATTATTTCATCCTTTTTTGTTGTATACTTTTTAGATTCATAAATTTTATTCATGCTTTCTATCAGATTACGTTTTTTGTGTTCGATTTTTACTCCAGCCGGGAGTTTTTTAAAATTTTTTAAATTTATTTTTGAACTAGGCAACTGAGCGGGGCCTAACCCCCACCTAAAAAATTGTGCTCTAGGGTCGAACCATCCTGCGAAGTTTCGGTTCCCCAGCCCCACTTGGTGCTCTGTTGTGACCACATTAAGTTAGCGTTGGGTCGAATCAACCCACGTTTACCGTTAACGTTCGAAAATTGCGGATCAGCGGTCCAGGTAAGTTTTTCATTTTTTTGTGTTTTTTATGTTATTTGAAGTCTATTTTCACTGTCTATTGAACAAAAGACATGTTACGTGGTGTAGAAATCGAATTTTATAACGAAACGAAATCCAGTACGGATGTATTTGATTTCTTGTGTGGCACTTTGTCTGGGAACAGACCTCAGATCTGGTTGTGAGCGTGAGGGGGGAAGAGAAAATTCTAACAGTCCGGATTCGAAAGAAGGGTCCAAAAAATGCAAAAAACACCGAAGCACAAATTGTTACCGAGAAACTGAATGTATCGGTTTATTGACTATAAGTTCACAATTACAAAGAAATCGGTCGCCGTAGCCGCGTGGCTAATGGCGTCGTTAGTGTACCGCGTGGTCGCGTCGAGTATGTTAAACGCGTGATTTGAAGTGAAACAGAAGTATTGGTCAACCCGAAAATTGAGACGGTTGTAAGTCGTTTCAATTACCGGATTTAATAGTCGCGAAGAAATACCGAAAACTACGAAGTAAGCCGTTTTTACAGTAACCGAGAAGCAGAAAAGCTCGAAGTCGCGTCCAGTTACTGCGAAGTAGATCGAATAAGTGAAGGAAGAACCCGGAAATCGATCGAATATTCGAGTTGATCGATGGGTCAATTGAGCGGCTAATTGGAGCACCGCGGGGGTCAGGCTAGCGACCGGCCGAGAGCTGCTGACCCCCCACGGTGACTCCCGAAATTACGAAGTTTCCTGAACACACTTTTTCATGTGCACGCAAAACTCGGCGATGGACCATGCCATTTTTTATGGGCATGCTCGATCAAGCGTCTGTTAATGCTTGCATATTATATAACTTCGCAGCAACAACGACGCAAACAAAAGATCGTCGTAATTTTTTAAAGCCTTTGCTTCGAAGCTTGATGATGGGACACATGCCAGATCGATTATCATTGCCCTGCCTTCCTCGACAAATTCATTCCCAGATTAAAGTTATTCTCGATGAGCCACGGAATGAATTCGCATCCTCCGGGAAATTAGAGAAGAGAAAGAAATGTGGCGAATGTTCGAGCACGAAAGATAGAAAAACATTGCACTGCTGCGTAAGGTGCCAACTACCACTCTGCGATGATCACCGAAAAAGTTTATGTTCCCAATGCATTATGTATTAATCATCGTAGCTTTTGGAAGATATACATCGGTTTTGTACGTTTTTGAGTCGAAATAAAAACATTTATATAAAAAATGTGTGTATTCTATAGCAAAAACCTCCAAATTCACACCTCGAAAAATTCACATTTTCATGTACAAAAATAAGGGTTCTGATTTTATTGTATCATTCTGCAATATTTTTTTCTTGAAAGGCACACTCTTTAGCTTGAATTTGCTATTTTTTAAATGTCGATCCGATAATTTGTCTCTGAGTTATGATTTTTTAAACAAAAATACTTTTTTCCCGGAGTTTGTTTGTTTATTGTTAATTATCTTATAAATAAATTCCGGAAACTTCATATATTAAATTTTCATCGTAAAGTGGAAACCCGAACGACATATAAGATTTTTTTCAGATTTTTTAGATGCTTTTTTCTATTTTTTTAAGGTCTTGGGTCGATTCGACCCACGGTTACCGTTAAAGGGGGCAAAAAAAAGCGTTACCGTGAAAGGGTTAAAAAGTGTCAATGGATTTAAATATTCAGGACCTTTCTGACGGTGCTCTAAAAAAGTCTCTAGCTTCATTTGTCGCGAAGTTATCGACCTCCAAAGACAGAAGTTATTTCTGCGCGCACGCCTCGCTAGTGTCCTGATAATATCCGACGGTAGTGTATATATTAGACTGGTTTTTAGAAAAAAAAGTTTTTGCGAAACTCTCCACATTTGAAGGAGATATTATAACAAGACTCCTGTTCAAATTTCAGCTTAATCGGACCATCCTAAGAGGTTCCGCCGCGATGAAATCGATTTTGCCTTTGATTAACACGTGAGATAACTATTTTTCCACTAAAAAGCGCCGCATTCAGCCAGTATAAGTATCCAGCCATCGAAACTAAGTGCAATCGATCGTTTTACGTTCCCTTGAAATAGAAAAAAATAGGTACCGTGATGAACTTTTTTTAATTAACAACAATAATTAAAAACGTAAAAAAATTGTTTTAATTCGAAAGATCGGTCACGTAATGGATTTACAATTTTCAATGGGATACAATGCAACCAGATGGGTAGAAAAAATGATGAATGCAACTAATTCACTCATTAATCAATTCTTTCATTAATTAAACAATAACAATTAATTGTTATTTAAATATCAATCCAGAACCTTGTCCTGAAATTATGTGGATTGAGGTGCTATAGCAAGACTCCTGTCCAAATTTGGGCTTAATCGGACCATTCTAAGAGGTTCCGCCGCGATGAAATCGATTTTGCCTTTGATTAACACGTGAGATAATTATTTTTCCAGTAAAAAGCGCCGTATGCGGCCAATATAAGTATCCGGCCATTGAAACTAAGTGCAAACGATCGTATTACGATACCTTCCAATAGAAAAAAATCGATACAGCGATGACATTTTTTTAAAATTAATAACAATACTTACAAACGTCAAAAAATGGGCTTAATTCGGAAGAAAGACGTGATCGATTTCATCGCGGCGGAACCTCTTAGAATGGTCCGATTGAGCTCAAATTTGGACAGGAGTCTTGTTATAGCATCTCCTTCAAATGCAGAGAGTTTCGCGAAAAATTTTTTTCTTAAAAACCAGTCTAGTATATATATGTCGTTACGTCCGGCGTATTGCACCGACTATTAAAATATATTTAATTACATAAATATAAAGTTTTCTATATTTTGTTCTAATCAACGTGCGAGTAGGCAACCGTCGGAGATCCCACGGTACGACGTCTGCGAATTTTCCTGACGTATGGGATCTCACGGTAGCCGGAGAAGACGTTGCACATCTCGGTGACGTGCCGTGCCTTGGCGGATTGTTATCTCGTTCGCGCCTTGATTCATAATAAGTGCAGGGCACTACTTTTAACTCCGAATTTCAAGTAGGGGAGACCGGGGCAGGTTTACACGCTTTTAGTCGAGTGATTTTTCTCTTTTTATACGTTGCATTATTTGCTTTGTTTTTCATCCCTTGTCATTAGTTGAACTCTAAGCTACAGCGTGGTGCGTTTTATGTATCTTGAATTAGCATATTTCCTATGTTTCACAATTTTTCGTGCGGTGATGACACCTGTGCAAACTTGCCCCGTAACCGGGGTAAGTTTACACGACGCCTGGGGTACGTTTACACACCACTAAAAACTGTGGAATAAAGGCTTATTGTTAATAAATAAAATACAATTTTATTTCAAAATTACGTCAGTTTATTTAAAAAGTTTAAATCGATTGTTACAAAGTAGTTACAAGAGTCTTGAACTTTGAGCCAAAAGCTGCAGCTACGCGTCTCAAAGATTACCCACCTTTTACTTGCTCTACTGCCGCCAGTATCTTTGTGGCATTA
Organism: Sussaba pulchella; assembly: GCA_963971145.1. Classification (NCBI taxonomy): domain Eukaryota; kingdom Metazoa; phylum Arthropoda; class Insecta; order Hymenoptera; family Ichneumonidae; genus Sussaba; species Sussaba pulchella. Next base: position 4,658 of record CAXAQZ010000530.1, on the reverse strand, counting down.
ATATTTTCACTTCTATTGGTTTTCCTCTTATAAGTACGAACCATCTTGTCATCTGCAAACATTTAAGCCACTTAAAATTAATAATAAAGAATATTAACGGCAAGGGGAACATTTACACACTGTGTAAACTAGCCCCACGAATTTCGTGTAAACTTGCCATTTTTTTTTTCAACCGAAACTCCACGCTTCATTCTTGAGGTAAACAACCAATTTATAGGCTTAAAATAACCACAAAAGAACCCTCTAGTAGAATAAGCCATAATGGCCTACAAAGATCTGATGGTCCAGATTCTATTAACGCTGATATATTTGTATACAAATTTACTTACCCGATGAAAAAAACGAAAAAGTTTTTCATACGACGTAATACGCACGCGACTGACGCCGCACTAACATGACTATGTCAGGGCGGCCGCTACGCTTCTCCTGACACGAGAATTGGCGTGCTCTGATAAGCAGTATGCGAATTATAAGCGTTGTGTAAACCTGCCCCTGTACCAAACCTGCCCCGGTCTCCCCTAGTTGGTTGTAATCCGCAGCTCGACCATGTTGGTCGTGTTCACTCCGAATTAAAGTATAAATGAGCGGCTCGACTGTTGGTCGTGTTCGCTCAAACATAAAATTTAACTCCGCGGCTCGACCAAGTTGGTCAACCGCGTAAAATATCAAAAGTATTTAGAAGTTTTGAATAAATGAATACATTGTTATCGTTTTACAGTCTGTCCACGACACGCCAACTTTATTCTTTCAAATATCCATGAATAAAGTTATACACGACCCATCATAGATTCGGACACTCGCTCCTGTCCCTAGTGGGCACATTCCCGCTTGAACAGGAGCAAACAACAACGTTTAATATGTTGCGTCGTGACGTCACTCCCGCACATCGCACAAACCCAGGACGTAACATGTTTAAATATTTTTTGGTGGCAGAGGTGGGATGTGGTGTCCGGTGATCAGTAAAACTTTTGCAGTGCAGTGGTTAAAATTAATACAAATTTCTTGGTGTGCTTCGGAATTATAGCCGAGTACAATTTAAACAAAATCCTGTGAAGTTTCTTGATAAACAAAATAAAATTCGTGTTATCTGGTATTACAGCTAAACCCACTTTCTGTAAAGAGAAAATTTGAGAGACAAATTAACTTCTCGGGTGTCTCAGCATTGCTGGTGAACACAATGAAAAATTGAAATTTTTTTTTAAATAATCGTTTTGAACTTTTGCGATGAACAAAAACAAAATTCGGGTGTCTCGGCATCGTACCCGAACACATTTTAATCACTTGAAAAATAGAAGTGGTGATTATTTAAAAATCAAATAAAATTCGCTTTTTGGCATTACAGCCCAATCCGACTCGAATTAAAGAATTTTCCGGCTTGGCTGGATATTATCGTCGACTTTCAACAAACATAATCGAAACAAAATTTTGTTATCAAAGGTGAAAAAAAATATACGAAAGTTCTTCGTGTGTTCTGGCATTACCGCCGAACGCATTCAAAACATGTTTAAATCAAAGTGGTCTCACAAGGGGGCCCTGTCGACTCGTCATCGCCGATTTGGCCCAAATTTACAGTTCATGTAGGGCTTGACTATAAATGAAAGTGACGCAAGCGGGAGGGCCAGATGGCCAAGCGTTGATGAGATAAAACATTTTTGGTGCGGACCGGCGAGCGACCGGTAACTCATTAGCCTGCTATGTGAGCAGGATTTTCAGTAGCTGGTGCTGGCGCAGCGGTAAGAGCTCGGATTCATAGTACGGGGGTCGTGGGTTCGATTCCCCGTGTGGGGAAACTTTTTTTTTTTTTTTTTCAATTAACAATTAAAAAAATTACTTTCTGGCATTATTATTATTATTTATTATTGTTTAACTTCTTAATTGTAATTGTTACATTGTAAATTTAATTATCTTATAAGTATTGATATTTATTGTTTGTTTCTTTATAACTTCATACATTCCATCCTGCATCACCAGCTATCCTCGACAATATTACGCGACATGTTGCATTACGCGTGATTTGCTGTCAAACTCTGCGACGACAGAGAAACTTTTATGAATGTAAATCAAGCTTGGTTTTCTATGGATAATATTAAAAAACCATGTAGCTGTGAAAATGCGGCTTTTGTAACGTGTGCAAGGTGCCGACACAATTACTGTTTCCCTTGTTTTTACGATAACTATCACCCCAGCACATGTGATTCACCTGTACAATAATAAAAATATCTAATTTTATATACCAATTCTTCGTGTACGCTTTAATTACAATACCTCTGGGAATACCTTTGTAAAATTATAAGTAAGCATACTCCATTATGAATTACTACGGTTCATTTGTGGTGCAAGTATCGTAAAAATAGAATAAAGAATAATAACAATAATAGTAATATAATAAAAGAAAGCAATTTTAAGAATTTACCGTTGAAGTTATACAGAAACAAATAATAAATATTAATACTAATAAAATAATTGAATTTACAAATTGACAATTACAATTAAAAAGTTAAACAATAATAAATAATAATAATAACAGAAAGTAATTTTTTCAATTGTGAATTAAAAAAAAAAAAAAAAAGTTTCCCCACACGAAGAATTGAACCCACGACCCCCGTACTATGATTCCAAGCTCTTACCGCTGCGCCAACACCAGCTATTGAAAATCCTGCTCACATAGCAGGCTCATGATTTATCGGTCGCTTGCCGGTCCGCGCCAAAAATGTTTTATCTTATTAACGCTTGGCCATCTGGCCCTCCCGCTTGCGTCACTTTCATTTATAGTCAAGCCCTACATATACTGTGAATTTGGGCCAAATCGGTGATGACGAGTTGACAGGGTCCCCTTGTCAGTAAAAAAAATGAACTAGTGAACATTTAAATAAAATTAAATTCTCATTTCGGCATTGCAACCGAAACAATTGTGCTTACGCATTTAAAAATTAAAGAATAAACAACGAAAAATTAATTTTTAGTGACTTGGCATTACAGCTAGGGATGCAACATCGCCCTGCAAAAACATCGATGTTTTGAACATCGATCTTTTTAGAAGTGAAACATCGATGTCGAAAACATCGGTGTTAAGAACGATATATCGATGTTTTTTCGATGTTTTAGAAAAAATATTAGATACCTTTTTTTTTTTTTTTTGAAAGAAGACAACACACATATTATTGATATTTGCATTTATTTAAGGAAAAAGTATATTATATTTTCTTATGTCTTGAAACGAAGTGAAAATCTGGTAGTGGGGGAAGGCTGCCTTAGCATCCACGCATTGAGCAACTATTGTCGCTACTAGAAGGCGCTGTCGTCGGGGGATCAGCCCTAAACATAGCCTCACATTTGCCACGTGTGATTAATTTCATGAAATGACCAATTTTGCATCTCCTGTTTTATATTCAATTTTCAATATCGCTCTAGTTTACGCTTTAATAAGTTAGTACCGGCCCCTACAGCACATCATATTGTGGCAGTGCTGCAAAAATGTTCCAATATTGCAGTTGCAACGATATGTTGCACATTTATTGTGGTTAAGTTTTGTGTACGATATTGCACTTAAATATTACAGCGATATTATATTGGAAACTGTCCTGCAATATTTTGCAAAAACCTTGCTTATAATTTGCAGTAATATTGGAACTACAGGATTTTTTGAAGTTTCATGCAAAACATACATGTAAAACGAAATTCTTTTTATTATCTTTATTTATTATTAGCTTTTTTCCTACAAATTATGACCATGGCGCAATGGTATCACATAAAATTCGGATTCTGATTGTCGAAACGACATCGATAACGAGTCTTTTTCCAGTGCTGAATGATCAGCGAAGATAGATGAGATGTATCCAGTTGTCAATCAGTGCAAAAAAAACTATTGTTAATTTAAAGAAAAACATATATTCTATAAATATAAAATATATATGTATTATGTAATCATTCTCTACTTATAAATGTAAAAATGTAATGTAATAAACCTTATGGATCATACTATTATAACATCATATTTGTACTGATTATAACAGTGTGGATTTGTTTGTATGCACATCTCTATTTGTCTACTTTATACACCTATTTTCAATTCGTCACGATAAAATCGTTGAATCAATTCTAAATTGGTGCAGTCCTGCCTCGATATTGCAAGATATATTTCATTGAAATGTTTTGAAAGGATTATGGCAAAATTTTGTATACAGAGTCTGCATTATTCCCACAATATTTTTGAAACAGAATTGCAATGTTGCGAAGGGGCGGACATAGATACACTCCAGCAGTTTTGCTTTAACGTTCCGTGCTATATTTCAATATCTCATAAAAAGATTCTTGCAAGATTGTTGAAAAAATTCAGGCTGTAGGGGGGGTTAGTACAGCATGCGCATGGCGCATGCATTGGATGATCCCCCGCTCGTAGCGCGGCCTTGGTGACTGCAACCTGCTTTCAGTTAGAAGGGGTTAAGCAAACGACCCACACCTACTTCGATTTAAGACCTGTATGTAAGACCGTGGCATAACGTACCCGTAATCAGGGAGGCACAACTCAAATAGTGAGAGACAAGTTCGCGTGTTATCAGGGAATGTCTACCAGGTGTCGCTACCGTGCCTCGGTCGTCTCAGAGAGACGAAAGAGGCATTGGCAGGGAACGTCTCTGGTAGACAAACTATTGTAAAAC
>CAXAQZ010000529.1:0-23990 GCA_963971145.1 Sussaba pulchella | reverse complement strand
TTGATTGATGATTGATGTGTGATGTTTGTTGTGATGATGTGATGTTGATGATTGATGTGTGATGATGTATGATGTTGATGTTGATGATTGATGATTGATGATTGATGATTGTTGATGATGTTGATGATTGATGATTGATGATTGATGATTGTGTTGATGATTGATGATTGATGATTGATGATTGATGATTGATGATTGATGATTGATGATTGTTGATTGATGATTGATGATTGATGTTGATGATTGATGATGATGATTGATGTTTGATGATTGATGATTGATGATTGATGATTGATGATTGATGATTGATGATTGATGATTGATGATTGATGATTGATGATGTTGATGATTGATGATTGATGATTGATGATGATTGATGATTGATGATTGATGATTGATGATGATGATGATTGATGATTGATGATTGATGATTGATGATTGATGATTGATTGATGATTGATGATTGATGATGATGATGATGATGATTGATGATTGATGATTGATTGATGATTGATGATTGATGATTGATGATTGATGATTGATGATTGATGATTGATGATGATGATGATTGATGATTGATGATTGATGATTGATGATTGATGATTGATGATTGATGATTGATGATGATGATTGATGATTGATGATTGATGATTGATGATTGATGATTGATGATGATGATTGATGATTGATGATTGATGATGATGATGATGATTGATGATTGATGATGATGATTGATGATGATGATTGATGATTGATGATTGATGATTGATGATTGATGATTGATGATTGATGATTGATGATTTGATGATTGATGATTGATGATGATTGATGATTGATGATTGATGATTGATGATTGATGATTGATGATTGATGATTGATGATTGATGATTGATGATTGATGATTGATGATTGATGATTGATGATTGATGATTGATGATTGATGATTGATGATTGATGATTGATGATTGATGATTGATGATTGATGATTGATGATTGATTGATGATTGATGATTGATGATTGATGATGATGATTGATGATTGATGATTGATGATTGATGATTGATGATTGATGATTGATTGATGATTGATGATTGATGATTGATGATTGATGATTGATGATTGATGATTGATGATTGATGATTGATGATTGATGATTGATGATTGATGATTGATGATTGATGATTGATGATTATGATTGATGATTGATGATTGATGATTGATGATTGATGATTGATGATTGATGATGGATGATTGATGATTGATGATTGATGATTGATGATTGATGATTGATGATTGATGATTGATGATTGTGATTGATGATGATTGATTTGATGATTGATGATTGTGATTGATTGTGATTGATGATTGATGATTGATGATTGATGATTGATGATTGATGATTGATGATTGATGATTGATGATGATGATTGATGATGATGATTGATGATTGATGATTGATGATTGATGATTGATGATTGATGATTGATGATTGATGATTGATGATTGATGATGTTGATGATTGATGTTGATGATTGATGATTGATGATTGATGATTGATGATTGATGATTGATGATTGATGATTGATGATTGATGATTGATGATTGATGATTGATGATTGATGATTGATGATTGATGATGATGATTGATGATTGATGATTGATGATTGATGATTGATGATTGATGATTGATGATTGATGATTGATGATTGATGATTGATGATTGATGATTGATGATTGATGATTGATGATTGATGATTGATGATTGATGATTGATGATGATGATTGATGATTGATGATTGATGTTGATTGATGATTGATGATTGATGATGATGATTGATGATTGATGATTGATGATTGATGATTGATGATGTGATGGATTGATGATTGATGATTGATGATGATGATTGATGATTGATGATTGATGATTGATGATGAATGATTGATGATTGATGATTGATGATTGATGATTGATGATTGATGATTGATGATTGATGATTGATGATTGATGATTGATGATTGATGATTGATGATTGATGATTGATGATTGATGATTGATGATTGATGATTGATGATTGATGATTGATGATTGATGATTGATGATTGATGATTGATGATTGATGATTGATGATTGATGATTATGATTGATGATTGATGATTGATGATTGATGATTGATGATTGATGATTGATGATTGATGATTGATGATTAGATTAATGATTGATGATTGATGATGATGATTTATTATGATTGATGATTGATGATTGATGATTGATGATTGATGATTGATGATTGATGATTGATGATTGATGATTGATGATTGATGATTGATGATTGATGATTGATGATTGATGATTGATGATTGATGATTGATGATTGATGATTGATGATTGATGATTGATGATTGATGATTGATGATTGATAATTAATGATTGATGATTGATGATTGATGATTGATGATTGATGATTGATGATTGATGATTGATGATTGATGATTGATGATTGATGATTGATGATTGATGATTGATAATTGATGATTGATGATTGATGATTGATGATCGATGATTGATTATTGATGATGATGATTGATGATTGATGATTGATGATTGATGATTGATGATTGATGATTGATGATTGATGATTGATGATTGATGATTGATGATTGATGATTGATAATTGATGATTGATGATTGATGATTGATGATTGATGATTGATGATTGATGATTGATAATTGATGATTGATGATTGATGATTGATGATTAATGATTGATGATTGATGATTGATGATTGATGATTGATGATTGATGATTAATGATTGATGATTGATGATTGATGATTGATGATTGATGATTGATGATTGATGATTGATGATCGATGATCGACGATCGATGATCGATGATCGATGATCGATGATCGATGATCGATGATCGATGATTAATGATCGATGATCTATAATCGATGATTGATAATTGATGATTCTGATTGACGATTGATAATTGATAATTGATGATTGATGACTGATGATTGATGATTGTTGATTAATGATTGATGATTGATGATTGATGATTGATGATTGATGATTGATGATTGATGATTGATGATTGATGATTGATGATTGATGATTGATGATTGATGATTGATGATTGATGATTGATGATTGATGATTGATGATTGATGATTGATGATTGATGATTGATGATTGATGATTGATGATTGATGATTGATGATTGATGATTGATGATTGATGATTGATGATTGATGATTGATGATTGATGATTGATGATTGATGATTGATGATTGATGATTGATGATTGATGATTGATGATTGATGATTGATGATTGATGATTGATGATTGATGATTGATGATTGATGATTGATGATTGATGATTGATGATTGATGATTGATGATTGATGATTGATGATTGATGATTGATGATTGATGATTGATGATTGATGATTGATGATTGATGATTGATGATTGATGATTGATGATTGATGATTGATGATTGATGATTGTCGATTGATGATTGATGATTGATGATTGATGATTGTCGATTGATGATTGATGATTGATGATTGATAATTGATGATTGATGATTGATGATTGATGATTGATGATTGATGATTGATGATTGATGATTGATGATTGATGATTGATGATTGATGATTGATGATTGATGATTGATGATTGATGATTGATGATCAATGATTGATGATTGATGATTGATGATGATGATTGATGATTGATGATTGATGATTGATGATTGATGATTGATGATTGATGATTGATGATTGATGATTGATGATTGATGATTGATGATTGATGATTGATGATTGATGATTGATGATTGATGATTGATGATTGATGATTGATGATTGATGATTGATGATTGATGATGATGATGATGATTGATGATTGATGATTGATGATTGATGATTGATGATTGATGATTGATGATTGATGATTGATGATTGATGATTGATGATTGATGATTGATGATTGATGATTGATGATTGATGATTGATGATTGATGATTGATGATTGATGATTGATGATTGATGATTAATGATTGATGATGATGATTAATGATTGATGATTGATGATTGATGATTGATGATTGATGATTGATGATTGATGATTGATGATTGATGATTGATGATTGATGATTGATGATTGATGATTGATGATTGATGATTGATGATTGATGATTGATGATTGATGATTGATGATTGATAATTGATGATTGATGATTGATGATTGATGATTGATGATTGATGATTGATGATTGATGATTGATGATTGATAATTGATGATTGATGATTGATGATTGATGATTGATGATTGATGATTGATGATTGATGATTGATGATTGATGATTGATGATTGATGATTGATATTGATGATTGATGATTGATGATTGATGATTGATGATTGATGATTGATGATTGATGATTGATGATTGATGATTGATGATTGATGATTGATGATTGATGATTGATGATTGATGATTGATGATTGATGATTGATGATTGATGATTGATGATTGATGATTGATGATTGATGATTGATGATTGATGATTGATGATTGATGATTGATGATTGATGATTGATGATTGATGATTGATGATTGATGATTGATGATTGATGATTGATGATTGATGATTGATGATTGATGATTGATGATTGATGATTGATGATTGATGATTGATGATTGATGATTGATGATTGATGATTGATGATTGATGATTGATGATTGATGATTGATGATTGATGATTGATGATTGATGATTGATGATTGATGATTGATGATTGATGATTGATGATTGATGATTGATGATTGATGATTGATGATTGATGATTGATGATTGATGATTGATGATTGATGATTGATGATTGATGATTGATGATTGATGATTGATGATTGATGATTGATGATTGATGATTGATGATTGATGATTGATGATTGATGATTGATGATTGATGATTGATGATTGATGATTGATGATTGATGATTGATGATTGATGATTGATGATTGATGATTGATGATTGATGATTGATGATTGATGATTGATGATTGATGATTGATGATTGATGATTGATGATTGATGATTGATGATTGATGATTGATGATTGATGATTGATGATTGATGATTGATGATTGATGATTGATGATTGATGATTGATGATTGATGATTGATGATTGATGATTGATGATTGATGATTGATGATTGATGATTGATGATTGATGATTGATGATTGATGATTGATGATTGATGATTGATGATTGATGATTGATGATTGATGATTGATGATTGATGATTGATGATTGATGATTGATGATTGATGATTGATGATTGATGATTGATGATTGATGATTGATGATTGATGATTGATGATTGATGATTGATGATTGATGATTGATGATTGATGATTGATGATTGATGATTGATGATTGATGATTGATGATTGATGATTGATGATTGATGATTGATGATTGATGATTGATGATTGATGATTGATGATTGATGATTGATGATTGATGATTGATGATTGATGATTGATGATTGATGATTGATGATTGATGATTGATGATTGATGATTGATGATTGATGATTGATGATTGATGATTGATGATTGATGATTGATGATTGATGATTGATGATTGATGATTGATGATTGATGATTGATGATTGATGATTGATGATTGATGATTGATGATTGATGATTGATGATTGATGATTGATGATTGATGATTGATGATTGATGATTGATGATTGATGATTGATGATTGATGATTGATGATTGATGATTGATGATTGATGATTGATGATTGATGATTGATGATTGATGATTGATGATTGATGATTGATGATTGATGATTGATGATTGATGATTGATGATTGATGATTGATGATTGATGATTGATGATTGATGATTGATGATTGATGATTGATGATTGATGATTGATGATTGATGATTGATGATTGATGATTGATGATTGATGATTGATGATTGATGATTGATGATTGATGATTGATGATTGATGATTGATGATTGATGATTGATGATTGATGATTGATGATTGATGATTGATGATTGATGATTGATGATTGATGATTGATGATTGATGATTGATGATTGATGATTGATGATTGATGATTGATGATTGATGATTGATGATTGATGATTGATGATTGATGATTGATGATTGATGATTGATGATTGATGATTGATGATTGATGATTGATGATTGATGATTGATGATTGATGATTGATGTGATGATTGATGATTGATGATTGATGATTGATGATTGATGATTGATGATTGATGATTGATGATTAATGATTGATGATTGATGATTGATGATTGATGATTGATGATTGATAATTGATGATTGATGATTGATGATTGATGATTGATGATTGATGATTGATGATTGATGATGATGATTGATGATTGATGATTGATGATTGATGATTGATGATTGATGAGATGATTGATGATTGATGATTGATGATTGATGATTGATGATTGATGATTGATGATTGATGATTGATGATTGATGATTGATGATTGATGATTGATGATTGATGATTGATGATTGATGATTGATGATTGATGATTGATGATTGATGATTGATGATTAATGATTGATGATGATGATTGATGATTGATGATTGATGATTGATGATTGATGATTGATGATTGATGATTGATGATTGATGATCGATGATTGATGATTGAATGATTGATGATTGATGATTGATGATTGATGATTGATGATTGATGATCGATGATGATTGATGATTGATGATTGATGATTGATGATTGATGATTGATGATTGATGATTGATGATTGATGATTGATGATTGATGATTGATGATTGATGATTGATGATTGATGATTGATGATTGATGATTGATGATTGATGATTGATGATTGATGATTGATGATTGATGATTGATGATTGATGATGATGATTGATGATTGATGATTGATGATTGATGTGATGATTGATGATTGATGATTGATGATTGATGATTGATGATTGATGATTGATGATTGATGATTGATGATTGATGATTGATGATTGATGATTGATGATTGATGATTGATGATTGATGATTGATGATTGATGATTGATGATTGATGATTGATGATTGATGATTGATGATTGATGATTGATGATTGATGATTGATGATTGATGATTGATGATTGATGATTGATGATTGATGATTGATGATTGATGATTGATGATTGATGATTGATGATTGATGATTGATGATTGATGATTGATGATTGATGATTGATGATTGATGATTGATGATTGATGATTGATGATTGATGATTGATGATTGATGATTGATGATTGATGATTGATGATTGATGATTGATGATTGATGATTATGATTGATGATTGATGATTGATGATTGATGATTGATGATTGATGATTGATGATTGATGATTGATGATTGATGATTGATGATTGATGATTGATGATTGATGATTGATGATGATGATTGATGATTGATGATTGATGATTGATGATTGATGATTGATGATTGATGATTGATGATTGATGATTGATGATTGATGATTGATGATTGATGATTGATGATTGATGATTGATGATTGATGATTGATGATTGATGATTGATGATTGATGATTGATGATTGATGATGATGATTGATGATTGATGATTGATGATTGATGATGATGATGATGATTGATGATTGATGATTGATGATTGATGATCGATGATTGATGATCGATGATTGATGATGATGATTGATGATTGATGATCGATGATTGATGATTGATGATTGATGATTGATGATGATGATTGATGATTGATGATTGATGATTGATGATTGATGATTGATGATTGATGATTGATGATTGATGATTGATGATTGATGATTGATGATTGATGATTGATGATTGATGATTGATGATTGATGATTGATGATTGATGATTGATGATTGATGATTGATGATTGATGATTGATGATTGATGATTGATGATTGATGATTGAGATGATATGATGATTGATGATTGATGATTGATGATTGATGATTGATGATTGATGATTGATGATTGATGATTGATGATTGATGATTGATGATTGATGATGATGATTGATGATTGATGATTGATGATTGATGATTGATGATTGATGATTGATGATTGATGATTGATGATTGATGATTGATGATTGATGATTGATGATTGATGATTGATGATTGATGATTGATGATGATGATTGATGATTGATGATTGATGATTGATGATTGATGATTGATGATTGATGATTGATGATTGATGATTGATGATTGATGATTGATGATTGATGATTGATGATGATGATTGATGATTGATGATTGATGATTGATGATTGATGATTGATGATTGATGATTGATGATTGATGATTGATGATTGATGATTGATGATTGATGATTGATGATTGATGATTGATGATTGATGATTGATGATTGATGATTGATGATTGATGATGATGATTGATGATTGATGATTGATGATTGATGATTGATGATTGATGATTGATGATGATGATTGATGATGATGATTGATGATTGATGATTGATGATTGATGATTGATGATTGATGATTGATGATTGATGATTGATGATTGATGATTGATGATTGATGATTGATGATTGATGATTGATGATTGATGATTGATGATTGATGATTGATGATTGATGATGATGATGATGATGATGATTGATGATTGATGATGATGATTGATGATTGATGATTGATGATTGATGATTGATGATTGATGATGATGATTGATGATTGATGATTGATGATTGATGATTGATGATTGATGATTGATGATTGATGATTGATGATTGATGATTGATGATTGATGATTGATGATTGATGATTGATGATTGATGATTGATGATGATGATTGATGATTGATGATTGATGATTGATGATTGATGATTGATGATTGATGATTGATGATTGATGATTGATGATTGATGATTGATGATTGATGATTGATGATTGATGATTGATGATTGATGATTGATGATTGATGATGATGATTGATGATTGATGATTGATGATTGATGATTGATGATTGATGATTGATGATTGATGATTGATGATTGATGATTGATGATTGATGATTGATGATTGATGATTGATGATTGATGATTGATGATTGATGATTGATGATTGATGATTGATGATTGATGATGATGATGATGATTGATGATTGATGATTGATGATTGATGATTGATGATTGATGATTGATGATTGATGATTGATGATTGATGATTGATGATTGATGATTGATGATTGATGATTGATGATTGATGATTGATGATTGATGATTGATGATTGATGATTGATGATTGATGATTGATGATTGATGATTGATGATTGATGATTGATGATTGATGTGATTGATGATTGATGATTGATGATTGATGATTGATGATTGATGATTGATGATTGATGATTGATGATTGATGATTGATGATGATTGATGATTGATGATTGATGATTGATGATTGATGATTGATGATTGATGATTGATGATTGATGATTGATGATTGATGATTGATGATTGATGATTGATGATTGATGATCGATGATCGATGATCGATGATTGATGATTGATGATCGATGATTGATGATTGATGATTGATGATTGATGATTGATGATTGATGATTGATGATTGATGATTGATGATTGATGATTGATGATTGATGATTGATGATTGATGATTGATGATTGATGATTGATGATTGATGATTGATGATTGATGATTGATGATTGATGATTGATGATTGATGATTGATGATTGATGATTGATGATTGATGATTGATGATTGATGATGATTGATGATTGATGATTGATGATTGATGATTGATGATTGATGATTGATGATTGATGATTGATGATTGATGATTGATGATTGATGATTGATGATTGATGATTGATGATTGATGATTGATGATTGATGATTGATGATTGATGATTGATGATTGATGATTGATGATTGATGATGATTGATGATTGATGATTGATGATTGATGATTGATGATTGATGATTGATGATTGATGATTGATGATTGATGATTGATGATTGATGATTGATGATTGATGATGATGATTGATGATTGATGATTGATGATTGATGATTGATGATTGATGATTGATGATTGATGATTGATGATGATTGATGATTGATGATGATTGATGATTGATGATTGATGATTGATGATTGATGATTGATGATTGATGATTGATGATTGATGATTGATGATTGATGATTGATGATTGATGATTGATGATTGATGATTGATGATTGATGATTGATGATTGATGATTGATGATTGATGATTGATGATTGATGATTGATGATTGATGATTGATGATTGATGATTGATGATTGATGATTGATGATTGATGATTGATGATTGATGATTGATGATTGATGATTGATGATTGATGATTGATGATTGATGATTGATGATTGATGATTGATGATTGATGATTGATGATTGATGATTGATGATTGATGATTGATGATTGATGATTGATGATTGATGATTGATGATTGATGATTGATGATTGATGATTGATGATTGATGATTGATGATTGATGATTGATGATTGATGATTGATGATTGATGATTGATGATTGATGATTGATGATTGATGATTGATGATTGATGATTGATGATTGATGATTGATGATTGATGATTGATGATTGATGATTGATGATTGATGATTGATGATTGATGATTGATGATTGATGATTGATGATTGATGATTGATGATTGATGATTGATGATTGATGATTGATGATTGATGATTGATGATTGATGATTGATGATTGATGATTGATGATTGATGATTGATGATTGATGATTGATGATTGATGATTGATGATTGATGATTGATGATTGATGATTGATGATTGATGATTGATGATTGATGATTGATGATTGATGATTGATGATTGATGATTGATGATTGATGATTGATGATTGATGATTGATGATTGATGATTGATGATTGATGATTGATGATTGATGATTGATGATTGATGATTGATGATTGATGATCGATGATCGATGATCGATGATCGATGATCGATGATCGATGATCGATGATCGATGATCGATGATCGATGATCGATGATCGATGATCGATGATTGATGATTGATGATTGATGATTGATGATTGATGATTGATGATTGATGATTGATGATTGATGATTGATGATTGATGATTGATGATTGATGATTGATGATTGATGATTGATGATTGATGATTGATGATTGATGATTGATGATTGATGATTGATGATTGATGATTGATGATTGATGATTGATGATTGATGATTGATGATTGATGATTGATGATTGATGATTGATGATTGATGATTGATGATTGATGATTGATGATTGATGATTGATGATTGATGATTGATGATTGATGATTGATGATTGATGATTGATGATTGATGATTGATGATTGATGATTGATGATTGATGATTGATGATTGATGATTGATGATTGATGATTGATGATTGATGATTGATGATTGATGATTGATGATTGATGATTGATGATTGATGATTGATGATTGATGATTGATGATTGATGATTGATTGATGATTGATGATTGATGATTGATGATTGATGATTGATGATTGATGATTGATGATTGATGATTGATGATTGATGATTGATGATTGATGATTGATGATTGATGATTGATGATTGATGATTGATGATTGATGATTGATGATTGATGATTGATGATTGATGATTGATGATTGATGATTGATGATTGATGATTGATGATTGATGATTGATGATTGATGATTGATGATTGATGATTGATGATTGATGATTGATGATTGATGATTGATGATTGATGATTGATGATTGATGATTGATGATTGATGATTGATGATTGATGATTGATGATTGATGATTGATGATTGATGATTGATGATTGATGATTGATGATTGATGATTGATGATTGATGATTGATGATTGATGATTGATGATTGATGATTGATGATTGATGATTGATGATTGATGATTGATGATTGATGATTGATGATTGATGATTGATGATTGATGATTGATGATTGATGATTGATGATTGATGATTGATGATTGATGATTGATGATTGATGATTGATGATTGATGATTGATGATTGATGATTGATGATTGATGATTGATGATTGATGATTGATGATTGATGATTGATGATTGATGATTGATGATTGATGATTGATGATTGATGATTGATGATTGATGATTGATGATTGATGATTGATGATTGATGATTGATGATTGATGATTGATGATTGATGATTGATGATTGATGATTGATGATTGATGATTGATGATTGATGATTGATGATTGATGATTGATGATTGATGATTGATGATTGATGATTGATGATTGATGATTGATGATTGATGATTGATGATTGATGATTGATGATTGATGATTGATGATTGATGATTGATGATTGATGATTGATGATTGATGATTGATGATTGATGATTGATGATTGATGATTGATGATTGATGATTGATGATTGATGATTGATGATTGATGATTGATGATTGATGATTGATGATTGATGATTGATGATTGATGATTGATGATTGATGATTGATGATTGATGATTGATGATTGATGATTGATGATTGATGATTGATGATTGATGATTGATGATTGATGATTGATGATTGATGATTGATGATTGATGATTGATGATTGATGATTGATGATTGATGATTGATGATTGATGATTGATGATTGATGATTGATGATTGATGATTGATGATTGATGATTGATGATTGATGATTGATGATTGATGATTGATGATTGATGATTGATGATTGATGATTGATGATTGATGATTGATGATTGATGATTGATGATTGATGATTGATGATTGATGATTGATGATTGATGATTGATGATTGATGATTGATGATTGATGATTGATGATTGATGATTGATGATTGATGATTGATGATTGATGATTGATGATTGATGATTGATGATTGATGATTGATGATTGATGATTGATGATTGATGATTGATGATTGATGATTGATGATTGATGATTGATGATTGATGATTGATGATTGATGATTGATGATTGATGATTGATGATTGATGATTGATGATTGATGATTGATGATTGATGATTGATGATTGATGATTGATGATTGATGATTGATGATTGATGATTGATGATTGATGATTGATGATTGATGATTGATGATTGATGATTGATGATTGATGATTGATGATTGATGATTGATGATTGATGATTGATGATTGATGATTGATGATTGATGATTGATGATTGATGATTGATGATTGATGATTGATGATTGATGATTGATGATTGATGATTGATGATTGATGATTGATGATTGATGATTGATGATTGATGATTGATGATTGATGATTGATGATTGATGATTGATGATTGATGATTGATGATTGATGATTGATGATTGATGATTGATGATTGATGATTGATGATTGATGATTGATGATTGATGATTGATGATTGATGATTGATGATTGATGATTGATGATTGATGATTGATGATTGATGATTGATGATTGATGATTGATGATTGATGATTGATGATTGATGATTGATGATTGATGATTGATGATTGATGATTGATGATTGATGATTGATGATTGATGATTGATGATTGATGATTGATGATTGATGATTGATGATTGATGATTGATGATTGATGATTGATGATTGATGATTGATGATTGATGATTGATGATTGATGATTGATGATTGATGATTGATGATTGATGATTGATGATTGATGATTGATGATTGATGATTGATGATTGATGATTGATGATTGATGATTGATGATTGATGATTGATGATTGATGATTGATGATTGATGATTGATGATTGATGATTGATGATTGATGATTGATGATTGATGATTGATGATTGATGATTGATGATTGATGATTGATGATTGATGATTGATGATTGATGATTGATGATTGATGATTGATGATTGATGATTGATGATTGATGATTGATGATTGATGATTGATGATTGATGATTGATGATTGATGATTGATGATTGATGATTGATGATTGATGATTGATGATTGATGATTGATGATTGATGATTGATGATTGATGATTGATGATTGATGATTGATGATTGATGATTGATGATTGATGATTGATGATTGATGATTGATGATTGATGATTGATGATTGATGATTGATGATTGATGATTGATGATTGATGATTGATGATTGATGATTGATGATTGATGATTGATGATTGATGATCGATGATTGATGATCGATGATCGATGATTGATGATTGATGATTGATGATTGATGATTGATGATGATGATTGATGATTGATGATTGATGATTGATGATTGATGATTGATGATTGATGATTGATGATTGATGATTGATGATTGATGATTGATGATTGATGATTGATGATTGATGATTGATGATTGATGATTGATGATTGATGATTGATGATTGATGATTGATGATTGATGATTGATGATTGATGATTGATGATTGATGATTGATGATTGATGATTGATGATTGATGATTGATGATTGATGATTGATGATTGATGATTGATGATTGATGATTGATGATTGATGATTGATGATTGATGATTGATGATTGATGATTGATGATTGATGATTGATGATTGATGATTGATGATTGATGATTGATGATTGATGATTGATGATTGATGATTGATGATTGATGATTGATGATTGATGATTGATGATTGATGATTGATGATTGATGATTGATGATTGATGATTGATGATTGATGATTGATGATTGATGATTGATGATTGATGATTGATGATTGATGATTGATGATTGATGATTGATGATTGATGATTGATGATTGATGATTGAGATGATGATTGATGATTGATGATTGATGATTGATGATTGATGATTGATGATTGATGATTGATGATTGATGATTGATGATTGATGATTGATGATTGATGATTGATGATTGATGATCGATGATTGATGATCGATGATTGATGATTGATGATTGATGATGATGATTGATGATTGATGATTGATGATTGATGATTGATGATTGATGATTGATGATTGATGATTGATGATTGATGATTGATGATTGATGATTGATGATTGATGATTGATGATTGATGATTGATGATTGATGATTATGATGATGATTGATGATTGATGATTGATGATTGATGATTGATGATTGATGATTGATGATTGATGATTGATGATTGCTGATGCTGATTGCTGATTGATGATTGATGATTGATGATTGATGATTGATGATTGATGATTGATGATTGATGATTGATGATTGATGATTGATGATTGATGATTGATGATTGATGATTGATGATTGATGATGATGATTGATGATTGATGATTGATGATTGATGATTGATGATTGATGATTGATGATTGATGATTGATGATTGATGATTGATGATTGATGATGATGATTGATGATTGATGATTGATGATTGATGATTGATGATTGATGATTGATGATTGATGATTGATGATTGATGATTGATGATTGATGATTGATGATTGATGATTGATGATTGATGATTGATGATTGATGATTGATGATTGATGATGATGATTGATGATTGATGATTGATGATTGATGATTGATGATTGATGATTGATGATTGATGATTGATGATTGATGATTGATGATTGATGATTGATGATTGATGATTGATGATTGATGATTGATGATTGATGATTGATGATTGATGATTGATGATTGATGATTGATGATTGATGATTGATGATTGATGATTGATGATTGATGATTGATGATTGATGATTGATGATTGATGATTGATGATTGATGATTGATGATTGATGATTGATGATTGATGATTGATGATTGATGATTGATGATTGATGATTGATGATTGATGATTGATGATTGATGATTGATGATTGATGATTGATGATTGATGATTGATGATTGATGATTGATGATTGATGATTGATGATTGATGATTGATGATTGATGATTGATGATTGATGATTGATGATTGATGATTGATGATTGATGATTGATGATTGATGATTGATGATTGATGATTGATGATTGATGATTGATGATTGATGATTGATGATTGATGATTGATGATTGATGATTGATGATTGATGATTGATGATTGATGATTGATGATTGATGATTGATGATTGATGATTGATGATGATGATTGATGATTGATGATTGATGATTGATGATTGATGATTGATGATTGATGATTGATGATTGATGATTGATGATTGATGATTGATGATTGATGATTGATGATTGATTGATGATTGATGATTGATGATTGATGATTGATGATTGATGATTGATGATTGATGATTGATGATTGATGATTGATGATTGATGATTGATGATTGATGATTGATGATTGATGATTGATGATTGATGATTGATGATTGATGATTGATGATTGATGATTGATGATTGATATTGAAGATTGATGATTGATGAATGATGATTGATGATTGATGATTGATGATTGATGATTGATGATTGATGATTGATGATTGATGATTGATGATTGATGATTGATGATTGATGATTGATGATTGATGATTGATGATTGATGATTGATGATTGATGATTGATGATTGATGATTGATGATTGATGATTGATGATTGATGATTGATGATTGATGATTGATGATTGATGATTGATGATTGATGATTGATGATTGATGATTGATGATTGATGATTGATGATTGATGATTGATGATTGATGATTGATGATTGATGATTGATGATTGATGATTGATGATTGATGATTGATGATTGATGATTGATGATTGATGATTGATGATTGATGATTGATGATTGATGATTGATGATTGATGATTGATGATTGATGATTGATGATTGATGATTGATGATTGATGATTGATGATTGATGATTGATGATTGATGATTGATGATTGATGATTGATGATTGATGATTGATGATTGATGATTGATGATTGATGATGATGATTGATGATTGATGATTGATGATTGATGATTGATGATTGATGATTGATGATTGATGATTGATGATTGATGATTGATGATTGATGATTGATGATTGATGATTGATGATTGATGATTGATGATTGATGATTGATGATTGATGATTGATGATTGATGATTGATGATTGATGATTGATGATTGATGATTGATGATTGATGATTGATGATTGATGATTGATGATTGATGATTGATGATTGATGATTGATGATTGATGATTGATGATTGATGATTGATGATTGATGATTGATGATTGATGATTGATGATTGATGATTGATGATTGATGATTGATGATTGATGATTGATGATTGATGATTGATGATTGATGATTGATGATTGATGATTGATGATTGATGATTGATGATTGATGATTGATGATTGATGATTGATGATTGATGATTGATGATTGATGATTGATGATTGATGATTGATGATTGATGATTGATGATTGATGATTGATGATTGATGATTGATGATTGATGATTGATGATTGATGATTGATGATTGATGATTGATGATTGATGATTGATGATTGATGATTGATGATTGATGATTGATGATTGATGATTGATGATTGATGATTGATGATTGATGATTGATGATTGATGATTGATGATTGATGATTGATGATTGATGATTGATGATTGATGATTGATGATTGATGATTGATGATTGATGATTGATGATTGATGATTGATGATTGATGATTGATGATTGATGATTGATGATTGATGATTGATGATTGATGATTGATGATTGATGATTGATGATTGATGATTGATGATTGATGATTGATGATTGATGATTGATGATTGATGATTGATGATTGATGATTGATGATTGATGATTGATGATTGATGATTGATGATTGATGATTGATGATTGATGATTGATGATTGATGATTGATGATTGATGATTGATGATTGATGATTGATGATTGATGATTGATGATTGATGATTGATGATTGATGATTGATGATTGATGATTGATGATTGATGATTGATGATTGATGATTGATGATTGATGATTGATGATTGATGATTGATGATTGATGATTGATGATTGATGATTGATGATTGATGATTGATGATTGATGATTGATGATTGATGATTGATGATTGATGATTGATGATTGATGATTGATGATTGATGATTGATGATTGATGATTGATGATTGATGATTGATGATTGATGATTGATGATTGATGATTGATGATTGATGATTGATGATTGATGATTGATGATTGATGATTGATGATTGATGATTGATGATTGATGATTGATGATTGATGATTGATGATTGATGATTGATGATTGATGATTGATGATTGATGATTGATGATTGATGATTGATGATTGATGATTGATGATTGATGATTGATGATTGATGATTGATGATTGATGATTGATGATTGATGATTGATGATTGATGATTGATGATTGATGATTGATGATTGATGATTGATGATTGATGATTGATGATTGATGATTGATGATTGATGATTGATGATTGATGATTGATGATTGATGATTGATGATTGATGATTGATGATTGATGATTGATGATTGATGATTGATGATTGATGATTGATGATTGATGATTGATGATTGATGATTGATGATTGATGATTGATGATTGATGATTGATGATTGATGATTGATGATTGATGATTGATGATTGATGATTGATGATTGATGATTGATGATTGATGATTGATGATTGATGATTGATGATTGATGATTGATGATTGATGATTGATGATTGATGATTGATGATTGATGATTGATGATTGATGATTGATGATTGATGATTGATGATTGATGATTGATGATTGATGATTGATGATTGATGATTGATGATTGATGATTGATGATTGATGATTGATGATTGATGATTGATGATTGATGATTGATGATTGATGATTGATGATTGATGATTGATGATTGATGATTGATGATTGATGATTGATGATTGATGATTGATGATTGATGATTGATGATTGATGATTGATGATTGATGATTGATGATTGATGATTGATGATTGATGATTGATGATTGATGATTGATGATTGATGATTGATGATTGATGATTGATGATTGATGATTGATGATTGATGATTGATGATTGATGATTGATGATTGATGATTGATGATTGATGATTGATGATTGATGATTGATGATTGATGATTGATGATTGATGATTGATGATTGATGATTGATGATTGATGATTGATGATTGATGATTGATGATTGATGATTGATGATTGATGATTGATGATTGATGATTGATGATTGATGATTGATGATTGATGATTGATGATTGATGATTGATGATTGATGATTGATGATTGATGATTGATGATTGATGATTGATGATTGATGATTGATGATTGATGATTGATGATTGATGATTGATGATTGATGATTGATGATTGATGATTGATGATTGATGATTGATGATTGATGATTGATGATTGATGATTGATGATTGATGATTGATGATTGATGATTGATGATTGATGATTGATGATTGATGATTGATGATTGATGATTGATGATTGATGATTGATGATTGATGATTGATGATTGATGATTGATGATTGATGATTGATGATTGATGATTGATGATTGATGATTGATGATTGATGATTGATGATTGATGATTGATGATTGATGATTGATGATTGATGATTGATGATTGATGATTGATGATTGATGATTGATGATTGATGATTGATGATTGATGATTGATGATTGATGATTGATGATTGATGATTGATGATTGATGATTGATGATTGATGATTGATGATTGATGATTGATGATTGATGATTGATGATTGATGATTGATGATTGATGATTGATGATTGATGATTGATGATTGATGATTGATGATTGATGATTGATGATTGATGATTGATGATTGATGATTGATGATTGATGATTGATGATTGATGATTGATGATTGATGATTGATGATTGATGATTGATGATTGATGATTGATGATTGATGATTGATGATTGATGATTGATGATTGATGATTGATGATTGATGATTGATGATTGATGATTGATGATTGATGATTGATGATTGATGATTGATGATTGATGATTGATGATTGATGATTGATGATTGATGATTGATGATTGATGATTGATGATTGATGATTGATGATTGATGATTGATGATTGATGATTGATGATTGATGATTGATGATTGATGATTGATGATTGATGATTGATGATTGATGATTGATGATTGATGATTGATGATTGATGATTGATGATTGATGATTGATGATTGATGATTGATGATTGATGATTGATGATTGATGATTGATGATTGATGATTGATGATTGATGATTGATGATTGATGATTGATGATTGATGATTGATGATTGATGATTGATGATTGATGATTGATGATTGATGATTGATGATTGATGATTGATGATTGATGATTGATGATTGATGATTGATGATTGATGATTGATGATTGATGATTGATGATTGATGATTGATGATTGATGATTGATGATTGATGATTGATGATTGATGATTGATGATTGATGATTGATGATTGATGATTGATGATTGATGATTGATGATTGATGATTGATGATTGATGATTGATGATTGATGATTGATGATTGATGATTGATGATTGATGATTGATGATTGATGATTGATGATTGATGATTGATGATTGATGATTGATGATTGATGATTGATGATTGATGATTGATGATTGATGATTGATGATTGATGATTGATGATTGATGATTGATGATTGATGATTGATGATTGATGATTGATGATTGATGATTGATGATTGATGATTGATGATTGATGATTGATGATTGATGATTGATGATTGATGATTGATGATTGATGATTGATGATTGATGATTGATGATTGATGATTGATGATTGATGATTGATGATTGATGATTGATGATTGATGATTGATGATTGATGATTGATGATTGATGATTGATGATTGATGATTGATGATTGATGATTGATGATTGATGATTGATGATTGATGATTGATGATTGATGATTGATGATTGATGATTGATGATTGATGATTGATGATTGATGATTGATGATTGATGATTGATGATTGATGATTGATGATTGATGATTGATGATTGATGATTGATGATTGATGATTGATGATTGATGATTGATGATTGATGATTGATGATTGATGATTGATGATTGATGATTGATGATTGATGATTGATGATTGATGATTGATGATTGATGATTGATGATTGATGATTGATGATTGATGATTGATGATTGATGATTGATGATTGATGATTGATGATTGATGATTGATGATTGATGATTGATGATTGATGATTGATGATTGATGATTGATGATTGATGATTGATGATTGATGATTGATGATTGATGATTGATGATTGATGATTGATGATTGATGATTGATGATTGATGATTGATGATTGATGATTGATGATTGATGATTGATGATTGATGATTGATGATTGATGATTGATGATTGATGATTGATGATTGATGATTGATGATTGATGATTGATGATTGATGATTGATGATTGATGATTGATGATTGATGATTGATGATTGATGATTGATGATTGATGATTGATGATTGATGATTGATGATTGATGATTGATGATGATGATTGATGATTGATGATTGATGATTGATGATTGATGATTGATGATTGATGATTGATGATTGATGATTGATGATTGATGATTGATGATTGATGATTGATGATTGATGATTGATGATTGATGATTGATGATTGATGATTGATGATTGATGATTGATGATTGATGATTGATGATTGATGATTGATGATTGATGATTGATGATTGATGATTGATGATTGATGATTGATGATTGATGATTGATGATTGATGATTGATGATTGATGATTGATGATTGATGATTGATGATTGATGATTGATGATTGATGATTGATGATTGATGATTGATGATTGATGATTGATGATTGATGATTGATGATTGATGATTGATGATTGATGATTGATGATTGATGATTGATGATTGATGATTGATGATTGATGATTGATGATTGATGATTGATGATTGATGATTGATGATTGATGATTGATGATTGATGATTGATGATTGATGATTGATGATTGATGATTGATGATTGATGATTGATGATTGATGATTGATGATTGATGATTGATGATTGATGATTGATGATTGATGATTGATGATTGATGATTGATGATTGATGATTGATGATTGATGATTGATGATTGATGATTGATGATTGATGATTGATGATTGATGATTGATGATTGATGATTGATGATTGATGATTGATGATTGATGATTGATGATTGATGATTGATGATTGATGATTGATGATTGATGATTGATGATTGATGATTGATGATTGATGATTGATGATTGATGATTGATGATTGATGATTGATGATTGATGATTGATGATTGATGATTGATGATTGATGATTGATGATTGATGATTGATGATTGATGATTGATGATTGATGATTGATGATTGATGATTGATGATTGATGATTGATGATTGATGATTGATGATTGATGATTGATGATTGATGATTGATGATTGATGATTGATGATTGATGATTGATGATTGATGATTGATGATTGATGATTGATGATTGATGATTGATGATTGATGATTGATGATTGATGATTGATGATTGATGATTGATGATTGATGATTGATGATTGATGATTGATGATTGATGATTGATGATTGATGATTGATGATTGATGATTGATGATTGATGATTGATGATTGATGATTGATGATTGATGATTGATGATTGATGATTGATGATTGATGATTGATGATTGATGATTGATGATTGATGATTGATGATTGATGATTGATGATTGATGATTGATGATTGATGATTGATGATTGATGATTGATGATTGATGATTGATGATTGATGATTGATGATTGATGATTGATGATTGATGATTGATGATTGATGATTGATGATTGATGATTGATGATTGATGATTGATGATTGATGATTGATGATTGATGATTGATGATTGATGATTGATGATTGATGATTGATGATTGATGATTGATGATTGATGATTGATGATTGATGATTGATGATTGATGATTGATGATTGATGATTGATGATTGATGATTGATGATTGATGATTGATGATTGATGATTGATGATTGATGATTGATGATTGATGATTGATGATTGATGATTGATGATTGATGATTGATGATTGATGATTGATGATTGATGATTGATGATTGATGATTGATGATTGATGATTGATGATTGATGATTGATGATTGATGATTGATGATTGATGATTGATGATTGATGATTGATGATTGATGATTGATGATTGATGATTGATGATTGATGATTGATGATTGATGATTGATGATTGATGATTGATGATTGATGATTGATGATTGATGATTGATGATTGATGATTGATGATTGATGATTGATGATTGATGATTGATGATTGATGATTGATGATTGATGATTGATGATTGATGATTGATGATTGATGATTGATGATTGATGATTGATGATTGATGATTGATGATTGATGATTGATGATTGATGATTGATGATTGATGATTGATGATTGATGATTGATGATTGATGATTGATGATTGATGATTGATGATTGATGATTGATGATTGATGATTGATGATTGATGATTGATGATTGATGATTGATGATTGATGATTAATGATTGATGATTGCTGATTGCTGATT
>CAXAQZ010000528.1:0-15079 GCA_963971145.1 Sussaba pulchella | reverse complement strand
GTCCGCAACTGCGTCTGGCACTTTTGCATACCACGTTGATCCAGGTGTTCGCCTACATTATCCCATTCGGTACACTGGCTTGTACACTGTACATTAACGAATTATACCAAATTAGGTATCCGAGAGTAACTAAATTCAATTTAACGCTCTTATTTTAATTTGCTCTCTTGCAAATTATATAATCATGATTGGATCAAATAATGATTTATGTATATCCATACATCTGTGGTTCGGAGGTCAAATTGAATCAGTCCATAGGAAGAGTTTTTGAGAAATAACGATTTTACGTTGCGAACGCTCTATCATAACGGACAAATCGATTTTAAAAATAATGACAATTTAAATTGTATGTAATTTGGGGATGAAAAAAACTCTGTTAGCTTTATTCGGTTTCGCCTAAGAATCACGGACTTATCTGGTTTTTCCTACCGATGCTCTCGCAATTAATAATTTATATATATTGGCGAATAACGAATCTTAATGTTACCGACAGAAAATTTTCAGAAAAGCTCGCAAAAAAATATAACATGAGTCGTGTTGTTTTATTTAACGAAAAAACGGTGGACTTATTCGCTTTATATAACAAAATAGACTTATTTAATCGCATCAATTTCGTTTATTTCTTTCTGTACGGAAAATTTTCTCCTTTTTTACGTTTGAGAACAATAACGATTAAAATTACAAAAATTTGATTTGATATAATTTTTATCAAAACCAACTTATTTGGTTTTGCGTTGGAACCGCAGATACCTATACTAACGATTGTTATATAATTTACTGATTATCATATATTTGGGAAAGGAGCAAAACCAAATCTGAACATTATATTGCAGAAACAATCATTGATTTCAGTCAAATAATCTCCAAAGAGATAAAATATCCATTATACCTACGTGTACATATAAAATAATGTGTGTATATATGATAAATTTCACGTATTTGTAAACCACACACACGAGCACACGCGTGTCTCTTGCTAGGTTAATACACAATAGCTACTTTCACTTACATTATCATAGCCTGTGCGAATATTTGCTTGCGGAGAGAGTCTGAATATATCCAATTTATTTTCGGATGTATATGCGTGCTCGAGTGTCTCCAGTGTCTCTTCTGTCTCTGATTCTGCTTGCGTGGGTGCCTTCTTCCGTATTTCCGTGCATCCCACGTACACCTCTTTACATTAACGTAACGCAGTAGGCAGAGCCGGGTCCGCGTTATGCACGTGTCACATGCGCGAACGGACGGTCGAGATTCCGCGACGCGTTCTCTCCCGGCACTTTGCATATAATTTCACTCTCTGGCATAATCCAACCAACTAAAACACAAAGCTCACTCGTGTAGCGGAGCTGGTACGTAGTGTACACATGTCGTTACTTACCGTATAGAGATGGGCTCTCGTCAAAACCCACGAGCTTGCTAGAACTCTGTCGAACGCGTTGCGCAATGAACGCTTTCGCGAGAAGCAACGGAATTTTTGCCGCTCTACAAACTCGTACGTGAGACGGTCGAGCGAAAGAGACGGAAATATTTATTCGATCGATAGAACGAGAAGTAAAAAAATGTATTGCAAATGAAAACTGACAATGAAAAAATATATGAACGAATGTATAAATTTGTGTATGGGCAATAAATTAGAAGTTGAAAAACTAAACGATGATATTAATGGCATATACCCAACGAACACCTTCAGAGAATAATCTTTTTTACAGCATTTAGGTTGCAATAATTCTCATTAATAACATTCAGCTAGGCTTATCATCGGACGGAATGAGGGAAAAAAAGAAAAGAAGGCATACAGAGAGAAAAAGGAAGAAAGAGATTCATTGGTTGATTGAGTTATCAAACCAGCAATATTTTTTACACAGATTTGGAATTCAAATGACAATAGATATATAGATCAGATTTAATTGAGCTCGCTGGCAGTAAAACTTAACTGAAAAGTAATTTACACGTAAAAATAAAAATTAATAACAATAAAACAAAACGTTTAAAATGATCATAGCAGAATGAAGTTAGGGTGAGAGGAAAAAGGGGATAGGAGGGGGGAGGGGGGTCAGGCGCCAATAGAGCGTCTCTCGTTCTTCATATTTGCTTGCTCGTGTGGCGTTGATTACACCCAAGCGTCTTTAATGAGAGGACGAGATGGCGCGCTAACGAGAAGGAGAGTAGGTACGCGGGCGCGGAAGGATATAACGCGTTTGCCAAGGACCAAGCGCACAGACGATAACGTTCACGTCACGAGGACCGCGAGGCTGTATAGGAGAATCCGATATTGCCACAATGGAACACAAGAGTACGAACAGTGTGGGTACATAATATTTGCTGGAAATTTGATAGCTTCCAGTCGGCAGATAATGGGAGATGCGGATCCGGAGCGAGTTTGCATGCACATCAAAATTCGATGTACATAGAACGTCGTAATGTACGACATACCGAATATAGATTTAGTTCCGAATTTGTTTAGCAAGCACATCCGCTATTAAGGTAATTCTGTTAATACCGATGTCACTAATCTCGATAAATGCACGAAAAAGCGACAAGAACATGGTTAAGTTACATAAAAACTTCATTCTTTCCCCACTTTCTTCCAAAAATTCTAAAAATAACGCGTCTAAAAAAAATACATGAAAATATAATTTTCAATAATAATTGAAAGTAAAAGAAAAGAGCGGATGCTCAAAAACTTTGATGAACGTCGAGGGAATAGTTTCGATTTAAAATTCAATCTTCTATCCGTGAACTTCACAATTATTTTATCTCAATACATTTTCAACTGCTCTGTAAGCTATTCCACAAAAATTGACAATTGTCGATGAAGCAGAGGAATAAATGAGAAATATTTTCGTCAAATCCCGGGGGAACGTGAGTCGATTAAAAAGTCAAGAGCAAGTAATGTCGGGCTGCGGGCTTGATGATTACGAATACGGATACAAACGTTGCCTACGTGCTCTATCTTCGGTCTGAGTCGTTACCACGACAACTATACCACTACTGCTGCTGCGAATACCACCGATGGCGCCGCTGCTGCTGCAGCTTTAGCCGCTGGCTCTGAGCGAGAGAAACTCGAGTGGATCGTGTCAACGAGGTCCGCGGCCCATGTTCCTTCCGACACCGCCAGGACCTGCTGCACTCGGCATTGGCCCAATGACGCAATTCCCGAGGGAGAGACGAGCGGCAGAATGCTTTCCCCGTAGAAACACGAATTACCCTCCCACCGTTCTATCCTGCACGGCAGAGTCGTTGTGCCGCAAGCTAGGCTTCCGTAATTAACGAAAATCCCAGCACGACGACGTTCGTCGATCGGATTCTGTACCGTTACTGTGGTTACGACGTCTCGGATTGTCCTCGTAATATTCCCTCATTCTCTATCTCTGTTTCGCAGACACTAACGGAATATTCTTGACATTTGATGAAGTCATTATTCCCCCAAAAACGTTCAATTTTATAATTTTATCAAATGGAAAAAAGAACATATTGTTTGGAATAAAGTCAACAATTTTTCTTATTATGTAATTCTTTGTACAACCATTTAGAGTTTCTAGTGCAAAAGTTGAATAAACGAAAATTAATAATGATAATTAACGTGTAATCTTTGATTAGCGAAATTCATCGGTTCTTATCTAACTCACTTTGCAGATTAAAATCACTATCTTCGATCACAACCTTGAGAAAATTAGAAACTGAGAGCTTGAAAAAAAAAAAAAAATTGAAACCCAACCGAGAAAGAAACTTTGACAAAAGAGATCGGTTTCTTGTCGGGATCTCCGTGCTGTGTAAAGGCACAGACTTTGAAGGCAAAGCTCCGGGAGTCATAATAGCACCAGAGAGAGCGACAGAGAAAGAGGGATGGAGGGGTGAGAAGCGCAACCGAAGCCCTTCGAGGTGGATTCTGCGCTTGGCGTGCGAGATGTAATCTTATAAGGACTGGAAAGCAGAAGAAAAAAAAATGACGAAGAAGGAGAAGAAGCAGAAAAAGCTGGGGAAAAAGGTGGTGAGGAAGCTAGTTCCGAAGGGCTCGCAGGGCTGGCGAAGAAACGCGCGGATACGAGGAGAAGCGAAGAGAATAGGGCCAGATTAAGGTCGATCCCTTTAGGCAATCTTGTTAGCTCCGCGAGGCCAAAGCAAAGGACGCGAAAGCAGTGTCACCCGGGAGCAGAGCTTATATGCTTAAAGCTTTGCTATTTTGTACCATATATACATACATGAGATATATATAGCATAATACGTACTCCTTCGACGTTTATTCAAAGAGTGGACCTCCGCTCGCGAAAAACCGCAAGGGCTTCAACAAGAAAAAAAATAGAACGCACGCATGAAAGGTAAGAAGGGCGGCTAATGGATGGCCCCCTTGCTGTTTTTCTGTTTTTTTTTTTTTACTCAATCGGAGATTAGCAGTCAGTCTCTACGTTTGGAGACGAAACGACGGTGGTACGTCGCACTTATTCGTTGGAAGACGACGACTCTACCAATTCCTGGCATTGAAAGTAATATTCACAAAATTATGGGTTACATGTGCCGATGGCTCAAATTTCGCACAAGCATGCCTCTCAAACCGTCATGCAGGATACATTTTTCTAAACAAAAGCGGAATAAATATATTTTGTACTCCATATTCTCTCTGGGACAAATATATGAATATCACGATAAAATAAAGTTGCTTCGATACAAACGTCGAGGAAAACAAATTTCGTTGCGATGAGCTGTAGAATATTTTTTCAACTTTAATTACCAGCAATCTCGAGTGATCCTCATTACCCCGGTCTCGACCTGGCGACAAGAAATTTCTCGATTATTAATAAACTCGGAGAATGTAGCAAAGAAAACGAGTCGAGTGTCGGGATAGAAGCAGTCGTCGGTTACCGTGAACTCCCCCAGTGTGGTGTACATATCTTTGTTCAGTTAGTGTGACATCCCGTGCGTTAACCGAGCACGACATGTTTGAGAACCGGCCGGAGTCTTAAGCCAAGAGTTATATTTGCGCGGGCGTTTGGTTTTCAACGACGAGCTCGAAGCACGTTAACCTAGACGAGGGTGAAGCTTCGATCCGCCGTCTTGGGGAATTTCAACGGACGCCCGCACGCATGCAAAGAAACATTGCCGGCGTCTGGCACACACGGCGGGAGCCGGTGGAGGGCTTCTGCGGAAATAATCGCTGTACCGGGGCTTCCGGAAAATTATTGTACTCCATTCACTTCGGTTCTCGTTTCTTCACCTTATCTACCCGTTTCGGTTTACGACGATTTCGCAATGAACTCGTTAGTTAACCCCGTCTGGGGTATAACGTCGTTACTGGAACACGAGTGTCCAAGTCGTTGACCGTCGGGAATTTTGCAAATTAATATTCCGTGATTGACTCTTGAACGTCGAAAATTAACCTTGATTAGGCGAGGATTGTACGTGGACTGAAATGTCAGATAAATTTCTCTTCTTTCCACGATATCAACGGTTTGATGGCTAAATTGATTTCTCAGCAGAATGAAATTTGTCAGTATACATGAAAATAGAATATGTCAAAATCGGATTTTTTTAAACTATGATTTTACAGATGATGAAAAAAATACGTCCTTCGATTTTCACCAGATTGGGATCGAATCGGACCCCAGATGAGGCTCAAACGTTACTACTTAAGCCTCACACCACACACAGGGTCATTTTGACGCTGTCACTTTCTTGTAAATAAGCTTTTTTTGAAAAAGCCTTTTTGATATAAATTGATCAATAGATCAATGAAGAGGTCATATCTAGTGGTAGGTCGAAAGAGTGGGATTGTTTTTATTTATTTTTTTTTTTTCAAAACACATCATCTTAAGTCCATTTCGTCAAAATTTCATAAGGATCTGAGCACTATGTAAATCTGAAAAAATTGGTTTTTCTGTTGTTTATCTCCTGATCGAATTTTGTCTCAATATAGGACAATTTTTTATATTCACAACTGTACTCAAGTGTACTCTTTTATTTTTCAAGATTGCATTCTTAAATTCAATACATAGATAGGAAACAATATGGAAATTGAAGAAGAATAAACATTTTAGATCGATTTTTCTTTCCTAATATTCTCCAATCTTCTTGTATCAAGAAACTTGGTTGGGTTTCGATACTAAATTCTTAAAAAACTGTTTTTGTGTCACACAGGCATGACTAATACCCTCACTCTGTACTGAAAAGTAAACTTCTTAAATATCGCGCGTACACCTTGCGCGCTCTAGTAGATTCGGCGATCGAAAGCAGACGACCGTAGCCGAAATGCGATCTCCCTCTACCTACTTGAGATCCTCGAAAAGAATCGATTTATTGAGCCTGCCTACCAACCAACGTCGGAGAAACACAACAAGAAACGACGTCCGAGTCTACATTCTCGATAAGCAGGCAGGGGAAACCGTGAACGAATTTACCATTTCATCGTGCACGTTCAAGCATTCAGGCCTGGGATCACGTTAATCGAACGTTTTCGCCTGATAAATCATCGGTTAAGTAAAACAATCCCGAGCCCCGCATATACATATATCGTATTATGTATAATTTCCATTAGACGCGGCGTCCGTCATTTACCTTTCTGTTGTATTCACGCCCTCCGCGATAATATTCGATCTCATAAATTCTGATATATCTATAGAAATTGATTCCTATGTATGAAGTGTGTGAATGAATAATGACTGACGAATTTTTTTTCTGAATGTGTACTTCTAGAATAATTCAATCAAGCTTAATTTCCATTATATGCTCTCCGTTCGTCTTCATTTAAATAAATATTTACAATTTAAATCCATTACGTATATACTTTCGTTTTCCTTATTTAAGTAAACGTCTTGAATTGAATTTTTGCTACATTGTGTATATTATTATCATAAGTCTGCAAAAATTCATTATAACTCGGAGTCAATGTGACCAAACTATTTTCATTTAGCCCAAGACTTTTTTTTCCATTCGAGTTCGTCCGCGGTCTCGCAATAACATAGAAACGTTATGACGAAGCCATCGCTGGCGGCCGAAATGTATATCGTAACGCTGCGGCGTTTAGAAGGTAATGAAGATAACGACTTACCGGCTGGACGACCGTTACATTCTAATCAATAGAGAGCAGATTGGCGACGAAACGGTGATGCGCTACTTGGTTCCCGCATACGCTCCAACGGCGGTTTGTAGGTAAAATGGAGTTATGGTTACCTATGATTTAACTGTTCTTGTATAAAACGAGTTTTTTTCCACGTTATCGATTGACACACTATTTGGGGAGCATCTAAGAAAACGCCACATTCACACCGAAATGAGATCTGTTGCGAAGAGAATGAGATGTCAGAATTAAAGATCTGTTAAGTCGTATTGTCGGAAAGCTACGACAAGTCACAAAATGTGTGGTTAATCTTACACCGTTTGGATGCTTTATACGACTTTCAAAAAATTTGAAATGATAGCAAAGTATAGGTATTTCATACAGATGAAACAGAATTAGAATAAACATTCATCATGTCACGGGAAAACATTTTTTTCTTCTATTTTTCAGTTTTTCCAAAACATCAGCAGTCCAATAACATCTAAACATCCCGATAAATGTAGCCAAAATTCAAGATCGAACATCCGTGAACATGTTGCTATCTATCAAGAGCTACTAAGACCGATATGATGACATTTGCCGTAGCCAGAGTGATCTCTGGCACCGATCGGCATGATCGGAGTGATCGGCATGTCTAGCAATTTCAATACTGTCCTTAGAAATATAGATATCTTTATTTTATACGTTGTATTCCATAAAATCATCAACCAATTGTGCAATACTTGACGTACTTATCAATTAATGAAACAACAAAATATTTCGATATTCTAACCCAATGCAGCTGCTTCAATTGCGTATCAATTGCAACATTTTATCAAGCACGTTGACTTATGATATTGACGGAGTCTTAATTATCGTTATGGAACCAATGAAATACATCGCCACAACGATTGCATATCAAACAAGAATCCCGGGAATCTAATCGCGCTGGATCAGTTTCAGGTACGTTGTATATTTTTATCGTGAAATGTTTTCGCTGCCGATCAAACAAAACCAAGCAAAATAGTGTCGGGCAACATGCCACCGAGATGACGAAGGAGGTGTGTACAATAAGAGTCGAAGAGCGTTTCGATAAAACGACGTATAATCCCATCGTCTGTTAATAAAGCTCGTTCGATAAATGATATATTTCTTCATCGGCCATTTATCTCGCTTCGATGGCGAAGTATAAACACCGAGAAACATGAGTAAAAATTCGTGCTTCTTACCCATTTTACTTCGGTGTTACATATATAGAGACGGAATATTTGAGAGTCTCGGGGCACCGCATTGATCGTGGTTATTCAAGAGGGTTATGAGCAATATTTCATGTCAGCTCTGGGGGGGGCTCAGATATTGTAGTTACTTCAAAATTATTTGAATAAGATGGATGATGCTTGTCAGAAAACAGAGTAAGCTTGGCATGTGAGGACCCATATATGTATGTTTTTTTTGTGAAGGCCGGATTCATATCCGTTAATTCTGTATGTATCGTATAACATAACACTAATATAATTACCGAGCGATAGAGAAATTGCCTCTATTAGAGAGCTATGTCTGCATACAGAAAAATTGAATTTTGATCACACAAAGCTATTTTTCTGGAATTTCGCATCGCTAAAAAAGAGAAAGAGAAATTGCCGATAATTATACATGAATATGCACTTTAAATGTCAATTTTATTCGTTGTAAAGATACTATAAAATTCAATAAAAAACCAGCAATATCCCGAAATGCCCTGCACAATAATAGTCTAAATGATAGAGAAATGAATCTAAAAAAATCAAGCACATGTATGTCATCAAAGACAATTTTTAATTTTTTTTCAACAATTTTCCGAGAATAGGCGTTGCAAACCGTCGCTTCGATTTGGTGGAATGGCTCGTGTACATTCGCATAGTAACGTATACACGTAAGAAACGAGCTTCGCTCAGGTAGTGTTGTCACAGCGTGCGTTTTGCACAAAACTCGGAGTTCACTACTCCGCTACAGCTCGTTTGAACGTAAAGGTAAGCGCGTTTCTCCGCAAGAGACGGTATTATATCGTCGTGGAACGTTATCAGTGCTCACCGCTTGAACCAGTTACCCGACGCTATCGCGTTTCAGCAGCAGCAGCAGCCCCGCCACCATTACGACGACGAACAACCACGGAGGAGCGAAACTGATATTCCGGTCGCGAGAAAATTGCACTTCGCGCATTGCTACTCCTATCATTCTCCATCTCCATCTCATATCGTTCCAACGAAAGATTTTCGAGTTTCCTCTCGAGTCTTCGAATCGATTAATGGAATTCCAATGTAGAATTGCCAATTTCATAAGCTGCGACCCGAGGTTTTACGTGCTGCCGTGGCATTGAGCAGCGTAAAACTGGTATTTCGCGAAATTGTCTCTGCGATGCTTTTCTCAGTACCTTAGCCTCACGGGCGTTATCAGCAAGACCGTTTGGCCTCGGGGAATGGCGGGGGGGGGGGGGGGGTATAACGGGCCCGCGCGCTCTCAATGCTGTAATATCGAATTCGCATTTTGGCAAAGGGTTCAAGTACCGACGTTTAATATTCAGTGATGACTCGAAATCGCGACTAACCAACACAACCTCTCGCCATTTAACTTCGACGCCTGTATAGAATACGTTTACATGCATATCTACATACATTTATGCTGTGTAAAGTATTATACATTTTGGTCGCGGGAATTCATAAATATATGGATAAACAATTAGGAGCGTCGAGATAGGAGGGGAGGGGGGGGGGAAGAGTTTTTTTATTTATTCGAAGAGCTCTAGGTCTGTTTGATTATGGCTTCCATGACCTATGATTTAACGAGCGAGGACCTCTGGAGCGCCTGCAGACATAGACCAAGCTATCATGATATCGATTTCGAATTAAAGGAAAACGCCTAAGCATTGCTGCAGATATTAGACACTGTGCAAGGCGCGCGTATTTGTGTCGTATGTTAGGGAAAGGATCTCTATATAAATGAGAGGTTATTCCCTTGTCTATAGCCGATCGAGCTAAAGGGAGAGATCTTATACTGTACGCTGAAGCGTATCATTGGAATTAGTTATGTGACTCGAAAATGAGATGTTCACTGTTGAATTGTTTTCACCTAAATATCATTTTTATTATTATTATTATTATTTTTTTTATTATTATTATTGTTATTATTTTTGTAAATGGCCGACGAATTCGTGTCTCCAGAAATGCCGATTACAAGAACGACATTATTATTAATGCAGGAACATTAATCCCGGATTTTTCTCAACGTGCAAGATTAGGCGAAAAGTCGGTTTGAATTTGAATTTGTCGATAAAATCACATTAGTCACACCCGTCTAACTCAAGGACCGCCAAAATATCAACGTCATTGTGATGTAAAAAGTATTATCGAACGTATTTACGATGGATTCTGAGAAGCGGCGCCAGGAGATTTATCAAACTCTATTCACTCGTCCCGATAATCCTTCTAGTTTATTCATTTATTTTATTTTTGTTTTTTTTTTTTTTTTTTTCATTTTCGTCTCGCTAAATCGAATTAAGCGTAGAGTTGGGACCGAACAATGCGATCGTTCCTCGAAAATTCGTTTTATTATTCGACCGTCTCGTGAAATTGAAAAGCGCGAAGATGCGGTTTTTTGCGGCACAAGGCCTATACTCCCGTGGCACGCGGAGAAACTCATATATAGAAGCTGTCGGAGCGCGCGTGAAGAGGCTCAGCGCCGAAAATCCTGAACCAGAGACCAGAGAGATCCCTTTGTCCCTGCTGAACGTCCGACGTTGGATCGGTCGAGCTCGGGCCTCGAAGCCCGATCAAAGGCGAGTAATAAGAGTTATGGTGGCTGGTGAATACTGCAAGATGAGGCGAAAAAAAAACAAAAAAGAAACGAGTATGATGATGAAAGGCCATTCGGATCTCTTCGCCCGCCCGCTGGTGCTCGCTCGTCGATTTATAGAGTCTCACACTACTCGCAAATGGCCCAGGCCGGGGCATTCTGTACCAACTCAGCCCGAAGGAACCCCAAAAATCGTTCATGACTTTTCGACCTCATAATTCTGAAATGTCATTTCTTGCGTTATATGATTTCGCACGAACGTGTCGAAATATAAATTATGCATACCGATGATGCGATACTCGAGAGATCTTGGTTGAATAAATTATTACGGAGAAAAAAAATGGTTTCAATAATGAATCAAACGAATTTATATTACACATTATAGAGATCAATCAAACCCGTCCGATACCCCTTCGAGTCCCGTCGAACTATCTTTTCATCGATACTGACAAGTGAAAAAAAATAATAATCGCCACCTCGAAGAGCGTGCATGATTTTTTTCCCAAACCATAGTGCATACATAGCCGCGATTTTCGACAGTCAAGGATATCAAGATTACGCCAACGGAATTTACAAGAAAAAAATTGATTGAAAAAAAAAATTGTAAAATCATTACCAAACCATCTCGCCCCGGTCTCTTTCGCTAGTCCCGTACAAGGTACGGGTGTTGGTGTATACCGAAGCCATAAACATTACAGCATAGCATCTCCGCCGGACGTCGGCGGAGCGAGAGGTAAGGTTATAAGAAGAAGTTTCTCCCGCCTCCTTTTCTCGCCTTGCGTGTCTTGCTCTCGCCTCCAAACGTTTCTCGTCTTCGTCTTTCATACGCAATCTTTCGGGTTTCATCGTTTTCGTCTTCTGCTTCTTCATCCTCTTCTCTATTCTTCGTCTTCTCACTGTGTATCGTCCCGTCATGCCGCCGGCAACGTAACCACGTCTCGAGCCTTCGGTGTGGAGTCTCTTCGATCGAATTGACATTCGAGCCGTGGCGAATGCGTTCGGGATTACCTGGGTCCCCATTGTGCACGGATATATTCCCGGGAAGGGGGAGGGCGGGAGGGAGAAACGCGTGATCGTGCGAGCGTCGGTTCTAATCAAGATCGAATCAGGATCGAACGCCACCCGCCGCGGGGTCTCAGCATCTACCTCAATAACATCGTTTTTTATTTTTAAATCCGAACTCGACATAGACACGACGAGAAGTGGCGCACCTACTGAATTTTGCGACACGATTTTCAATCGAGATTTTCACAATGACGAGAAAAAAAATCGTAGTCACATAAGATATTGGTCATTATTTCGTTTCCAGAGCAAGAGAAGATTATTTATTCTGGTTTATTTATTATTATCACTATATTGCTATTACAGTAGATTAATTCTTTAATCTTTGAAAGCATGAATTCTCATTCGAAATTTGCCTAGTAGCCACCGTAGAAACCCTTCGGACATTGACGAAGCAGCAGAAATAAACAACCAAAAGAAGTATTCGGATGTACTGATAAAAAATATAAATCCATAATTTTTGTCTCACCATCCGGAAGTGCGTTTTATACGTATGTATATTAGGGTGGGTCAAAAAAAAACTTTTTTTTTTTTTTTTAATGTAACCCACGAAAACTAGTTCCTAGGTACCTCTACAAAGTACTCACCAAGTATGGGCTCTTAATATTAATGGGAAGAACTGGCTCATCGTCGTTTTCCATTTTCAATTTAGTCTCATATAAAAATGGTCATATCTTATCACCAATAGATTGTTAAACTAGTTTCATCATGAATATTTATAGGAAATTGAACGCTCTACAAAAATGGTCTCTTATATTTTTTTCATTAATCGAACCATTTAAAAGATATTCAAGGTCAAAGATTGAAGAATTTATGAAAAAAATATTTTTTTGTTTTGAATTTTGTAACTTACTGAAAAATAATGATTGTCAAATGGGTATCAATTATTTCTGTAGGAAATTGAACGTTCTACAAAAAAGGTCTCTTGTGGTTAATCGATTACTCTAACCATTCAGAAGATATTCGCATTAGAATTCCAATGCTTACTGATTTTAATAGTTTTTTAATAAATATTTTTTATTTATCCATTTAATTTATGAATTTTCTACAATATTCATAAACATTTGAGTTTATTTTGATCGAATGACAGTTTTCAATTCTTTAACGATATTTTCTTTTTATTATTTTACTCTTATCACAATTTAGTATCGTAATTTAATATTTTTCAACGTGTTTATTTAAAATGTAACTCAAATTTCTTTTTTCCACAAAATTTATAATTAAATATTTTTTTCTGGGGAGTTTGAAAATTTAGTTTTAAACGTTGGTAGTTCTGTTATTCATTATTTGTCATACTAGCGCCACCTGTGGTTTCATAGCCTGCATCGTTCCGAGTATTTACTGCAAACTGTCAAAGAACATCGAGCGAAATTTCCTAGTTGTAATAAAAGGCACTTTTTATAACTAGAATTTATTTTTATTTATTTTCGTATTAATACTGTATCAAATAATAAAATTACATATGGTGAAATAGAATTTTTTTTTTCTGTTGATATATCTGTTGATATTTCGTAAATAAAACACTTTCTTTTTCTGAAATAGATCACGAATTGTCTCAAAATTCATATATTACATGGATAAATAAAAAATATTTATTAAAAAACTATTAAAATCAGTAAGCATTGGAATTCTAATGCGAATATCTTCTGAATGGTTAGAGTAATCGATTAACCACAGGAGACCTTCTTTGTAGAACGTTCAA
Source organism: Sussaba pulchella (assembly GCA_963971145.1). Lineage (NCBI taxonomy): Eukaryota > Metazoa > Arthropoda > Insecta > Hymenoptera > Ichneumonidae > Sussaba > Sussaba pulchella. The sequence goes on along the minus strand of CAXAQZ010000528.1, from coordinate 1,457 downwards.
TTTCCTACAGAAATAATTGATACCCATTTGACAATCATTATTTTTCAGTAAGTTACAAAATTCAAAACAAAAAAATATTTTTTTCATAAATTCTTCAATCTTTGACCTTGAATATCTTTTAAATGGTTCGATTGATGAAAAAAATATAAGAGACCATTTTTGTAGAGCGTTCAATTTCCTATAAATATTCATGATGAAACTAGTTTAACAATCTATTGGTGATAAGATATGACCATTTTTATATGAGACTAAATTGAAAATGGAAAACGACGATGAGCCAGTTCTTCCCATTAATATTAAGAGCTCATACTTGGTGAGTACTTCGTAGAGGTACCTAGGAACTAGTTTTCGTGGGTTACATTCAAAAAAAAAAAAAAAGTTTTTTTTTGACCCACCCTAATGTATATTTATTTTCCATCGAATCTCGTGCGGTAAAAGCGTAAGAGCGTCCGAGGGTTCGTTGCCGAATATATAATCTAACTGGAGTATAATTTGAGCGTAGCAATAATGGGATCTTGGATGGACGGACAGTCCGGTTACGGCGTTACGGCGTTACGGCACAGAGAGGTATCCCCCACGATTCACGATACGGTAATCAACCTAATTGGCATCTGACACTCGAGATAGATTCAGACGTATCTATACGGATATATAGATATATACGCATGCCGGGATGCGATGATTGTCGGGATCCCTGAACTTTTGGTGAGAGACGGGCGCAACGATGAAACAGACTGTCGGTGAACATCGAGACACGAAGCCCTCTGCCCACAGCGTATACACGGATTGATCAAGATATCTCCATGGTTTCACGTCAACGCCTGGTAAGAGAATCAATGGAAAATTCTCGTTTGTCTGGTGGGGCTCCTTTATTCACCGTCCGGCACACGATACATCAATATATCCATGAATTTATGGGTTTAAGAAAAATAAATATACACATTATTACTTTTTCATCGTTTCCATTGAGAAATAATTAAATCCCACGCTCTTATAGCAATTTGTGTTCGATATAATGACGAAAAAATTTTCAGCGAAATTAGCAACAATTTTATTCATCGATCTCGTTTCACCCAAATAATTTGGATCGACGGGAAAAAATGCAGCAATTTTTTTCTTTAAATTATTATTATTTTTCTGAAAATTGTTTATTTAAAGCCGAGAGCCGAGATAAATACAAAAAATCGGTTGGAAACGCGAAAAAAGGACATCTTCTGGAGAAGACTTAGACTGGAATAAAAACAAGTCACACCGACGTTGTTCTTTCTCACACGAAAATAAATACAAGAACTCGGTACTACGTCTTTGCACAATATTTTCCGGTTTTCCACCGATTTCATCGTTTCAGCAAAATATTCCAAATGAACTGATGTCTTTACCGTTGCAAATGTCATCTATCCTATCGACGTACCGAAAGAAGTTATAACCATCGAGGCCCATCGACAAGTCGCTTACCA
>CAXAQZ010000527.1:0-38416 GCA_963971145.1 Sussaba pulchella | reverse complement strand
AGAGATAGAGAGATAGAGAGATAGAGAGATAGAGAGATAGAGAGATAGAGAGATAGAGAGATAGAGAGATAGAGAGATAGAGAGATAGAGAGATAGAGAGATAGAAAGATAGAGAGATAGAGAGATAGAGTGATAGAGAGATAGAGAGATAGAGAGATAGAGAGATAGAGAGATAGAGAGATAGAGAGATAGAGAGATAGAGAGATAGAGAGATAGAGAGATAGAGAGATAGAGAGATAGAGAGATAGAGAGATAGAGAGATAGAGAGATAGAGAGATAGAGAGATAGAGAGATAGAGAGATAGAGAGATAGAGAGATAGAGAGATAGAGAGATAGAGAGATAGAGAGATAGAGAGATAGAGAGATAGAGAGATAGAGAGATAGAGAGATAGAGAGATAGAGAGATAGAGAGATAGAGAGATAGAGAGATAGAGAGATAGAGAGATAGAGAGATAGAGAGATAGAGAGATAGAGAGATAGAGAGATAGAGAGATAGAGAGATAGAGAGATAGAGAGATAGAGAGATAGAGAGATAGAGAGATAGAGAGATAGAGAGATAGAGAGATAGAGAGATAGAGAGATAGAGAGATAGAGAGATAGAGAGATAGAGAGATAGAGAGATAGAGAGATAGAGAGATAGAGAGATAGAGAGATAGAGAGATAGAGAGATAGAGAGATAGAGAGATAGAGAGATAGAGAGATAGAGAGATAGAGAGATAGAGAGATAGAGAGATAGAGAGATAGAGAGATAGAGAGATAGAGAGATAGAGAGATAGAGAGATAGAGAGATAGAGAGATAGAGAGATAGAGAGATAGAGAGATAGAGAGATAGAGAGATAGAGAGATAGAGAGATAGAGAGATAGAGAGATAGAGAGATAGAGAGATAGAGAGATAGAGAGATAGAGAGATAGAGAGATAGAGAGATAGAGAGATAGAGAGATAGAGAGATAGAGAGATAGAGAGATAGAGAGATAGAGAGATAGAGAGATAGAGAGATAGAGAGATAGAGAGATAGAGAGATAGAGAGATAGAGAGATAGAGAGATAGAGAGATAGAGAGATAGAGAGATAGAGAGATAGAGAGATAGAGAGATAGAGAGATAGAGAGATAGAGAGATAGAGAGATAGAGAGATAGAGAGATAGAGAGATAGAGAGATAGAGAGATAGAGAGATAGAGAGATAGAGAGATAGAGAGATAGAGAGATAGAGAGATAGAGAGATAGAGAGATAGAGAGATAGAGAGATAGAGAGATAGAGAGATAGAGAGATAGAGATAGAGAGATAGAGAGATAGAGAGATAGAGAGATAGAGAGATAGAGAGATAGAGAGATAGAGAGATAGAGAGATAGAGATAGAGAGATAGAGATAGAGAGATAGAGAGATAGAGAGATAGAGAGATAGAGAGATAGAGAGATAGAGAGATAGAGAGATAGAGAGATAGAGAGATAGAGAGATAGAGAGATAGAGAGATGGAGAGATAGAGAGATAGAGAGATAGAGAGATAGAGAGATAGAGAGATAGAGAGATAGAGAGATAGAGAGATAGAGAGATAGAGAGATAGAGAGATAGAGAGATAGAGAAATAGAGAGATAGAGAGATAGAGAAATAGAGAGATAGAGAGATAGAGAGATAGAGAGATAGAGACATAGAGAGATAGAGAGATAGAGAGATAGAGAGATAAAGAGATAGAGAGATAGCGAGATAGAGAGATAAAGAGATAGATAGATAGAGAGATAGAGAGATAGAAAGATAGAAAGATAGAAAGATAGAAAGATAGAAAGATAGAAGATAGAAAGATAGAGAGATAGAGAGATAGAGAGATAGAGAGATAGAGAGATAGAGAGATAGAGAGATAGAGAGATAGAAAGATAGAAAGATAGAAAGATAGAAAGATAGAAAGATAGAAAGATAGAGAGATAGAGAGATAGAGAGATAGAGAGATAGAGAGATAGAAAGATAGAGAGATAGAGCGATAGAGAGATAGAGAGATAGAGAGATAGAAAGATAGAGAGATAGAGAGATAGAGAGATAGAGAGATAGAGAGATAGAGAGATAGAGAGATAGAGAGATAGAGAGATAGAGAGATAGAGAGATGAAGAGATAGAGAGATAGAGAGATAGAGAGATAGAGAGATGGAGATGTTACGTCCCGAGATCGACTCCGACTTATATAAAATATCTTTACTATCATATGTAATCAGCAATATACGTTATTATCGGGTGCAGAATAAATAACCATACATATGTAACCCGGTACTCCTACTTTTACGATTATTATATTCTATAAGCTTAGAGAGGTCGTATATTCTACTCATGTACTGCACACATACACATATGACAGTTTCTATAATGTTTCTATATACGTAACAGCCCATACTGTACTTCCACCAATACTCAACGTACGAGACGCGACATATTTTTTTATACGTTCTATAGGATATTCACTATTATTCCTTCCGTTCAGAAGCCTCTACTGTACTTCAGGTATGACAATATCGACTGTACTCTACATACGACCTTTTAATATTATATTCGCGCTTAGGCTCCCACGCTTCATCGAGCCGTCAGCGGTCGATGCGACAGTCGGCGAGCGTAGACATAACATCCGCTGGCTCACTCCATTCCATTGTCGGCGAGTGTAGACATAACATCCGTTGGCTCGAGACTCGAGCACCGAACGCCTCACTCCACTGTCGGCTAGTGTAGACATAACATCCGTTGGCTCGAGACTCGAGCACCGAACGCCTCACTCCATTGTCGGCGAGTGTAGACATAACATCCGTTGGCCCGAGACTCGAGCACCCAACGTCTCTTCCCACGGGCCTTAGTCTCAGAATAATGCGCGCGCATCGCCTCAGCGACGCAGCTCGAGAGGAGGCTATCCCCACCAACATCTGAACAGTTATATTACTGGCCTGCGTGCCAGGCTTTTCGGTTATTCCGTCTGTATCTTCTGTACTTAGCGTCAGCGCGACTAAGAAATTATAAACGCGTAGCATCTCGGGTACGAAGTAAATGTTTGCGAAGTATCCGAGCGGTTATAAATGTGAAACTGTACAAGTGTTCCGTACGACATAATTCTTTTTACGCGAAACGAACAGACTGACTCCGCGGTGATCCTGTAAGTCGCGTAATAAAAGTTTACTCTCGTGTATCGTGCAACTTAAATATCAATAGACATATTTCAACCATTTACAGTGTAACATGAGTGTCTACTTGACTTCACCCGCTTCGATATTATTTCCATCACCGATAATCCCAAAGAAAACGCTTATTAACCTTGTCACAATCTATTCTATTTTCAAACTCGTTTTATCTCAATCATTGCTCGTTCGCCTCTCTGCCTCATGCAGTAGATTCCGAAACTCGCAACGATTCTCTCATCTCACTCTATCTCAATCGTTACTCGTTCGCCTCTTTGTCGCGCATAGACCTGCGCACTGGACGCCCGAAACTCGTATCGATTCTTTTACTCTGCTGTGACTCTCCTGTGTTGTAATCACTACTTGTTCGCCTCCTTGTCGCGCAGTCGCTTGCGCACTCGACGCGGAAACTTGTGGTGGTTTTTATATTCATTCCTAAGCTAAACTCGTCATCCTCTTTGTACCTCCTCCGTCGTACACGCGTAGCACATTCCTCGCGTTATCCTCCACCTCGTTCGTGCCTCTACGCAAAAGCCACGTCGCAGTGCTCATTGTCTCGAGCACTGGAGGCTGTAGCTAGCCGGCACTCCCCAGCCTATCTTATCTGAATAACAACATCCGCCACGATAACCCGAACAGCCACGTCCGCTGCTAACCGTCGTGTATACATCCTATGGGTAGAAGGCGAGGCGGTTGTAAATTCAACTCTCGAAGACAAGACGCTATTAAGCTCGGTAAAAGTAAAAGTCCGCCGGGACATAGTGTGCCAGAGAAAAGACTATATCTCGCTTTAAAAGAAATCGTCGAGTTCGTGAACGCGACACCTATACTACCTCGGATTATTTCCGACGTCATTCTTCCAACACCGATAGAGCTCGTACAGCAAAGAAGGACTGACCTCGAGGAAGTGGCCAGCACAGCTGATCGACCCAATTCCGACTTCGAGGCTATCACGTTCAACTGAGCCATCATCACCCTCTACGCTCTTCCGCTCAAATAATCATCGAAAGGTACAACACATAATCAATAAATAATACACACACTCTATTCAATATTCGGAAATAAACTAGTCCTTTTAGTCTTCATCCCGGACGAGCACATTCTCGTGCAAATTGAGGATCAATACCTGTTATTTCGCGCGTTTCCAAATTTTACTTTTTAAAAATATAACATTTGCATCCGCGACGTAACAGTCGATTTCTGGTGACAGCGGTGGGATAACTTAAGTCACTGGTTTATTTCCGAACTCACTCCATTATTTATACCGGTCAATATGGCTACACGCTCGAAGAAATTAGGCGAAAAGACGGAGGAAGAACTACGTGCTGACGAACAAAGGCTGCTCGAATTCGAGAAAGAATTGAAAAACCAACAGAAAGCAATTCAAGACCGTGAAAAAGGTTTAAAGAAAGATTTTAATACTATATTGGAACGCGAAAATAAACTCATAGAACAAGACCAGCTACAAGCAAAGTGCTTTGCTGAATTTAAAACTCCCGAAGACGGTGCGTACGGACCACCCGGTAGCACCCCGGAACACCCGATGTCCGCAGTATTTGATGAATTAACGCAACTTAAAAGAGAGATGGCGGAATTAAGAAATTCGGCAAATAATCGTAATAACGTTAACATATCTCCGGATGCATTTCTTGGTCCGCGAACCAACAACTCGTCTCTCTCGTACAAAAACGCCTTAGAAGCAGTACCGACGTTCGACGGCGTGAATATGCCCGTATTGAAATTCTCACGCGCATGCCAGCGGATACGCGAGCTATTCTTGCCGGTAAACGAAGCCATTGTGGCTCGCCTTCTCAGGAACGAACTCAAGGGTAGAGCCTACACTGCCGTCGAAAACGACACCTTTTTGACGATTGTCGATTTTTGTAACAAGTTAAAGACAATTTTTGGTAGTGCAAAGACAGTCAATCAGTACCGCGGTGACCTCGGGAGTATTGCAAAAACAAAAAACGAACATGTCATTGATTACATCAGTCGAGTCAAAGACCTCCATTGCGCCATAATTGATGGAGAAACCGCGGGCCTCGGAGAGCTCTCGGCGCTAAACAAACAATATCTCGAAAGAGAAACCCTCGATTGTTTCATTGCCGGGTTGCCACCAGATTACAGATTCCGATTAAAATTAGAGGGATACGACAATCTTACCGATGCCTACGCAACTGCCATTCGCGTCGAGAAAGAAATAGATCGCGATAATACTCGTTTCAAGCCGGAAATTAAAGAATCATCTCCAACATCATCGGTTAAAATCGCGTCTTCGTCTTCCTCGCAATCTGTAGTTTGTCCGCAATGTAACAAAAAGGGGCATCTCGCAGAAAAATGCTGGGCTATTCACCCAGAACTCAGACCAAAACGCAAACCGCTTCCGCGCACGGAAGGCGCAGTTTGCTCGTATTGTAACAAGCAAGGCCATACGATTGAGCAATGTTTCGCGAAACAACGGAACGAAAAATATTCCGGAAACGCGAAGCCCCGTCCGATGGAACAGGGGACCAGTCGGACGGAGATCGCTCAACAGCGCCCCGTGAAATATATACATGTTACGTCGCGGATGCAAATGTTATATTTTTAAAAAGCAAAATTTGGAAACGCGCGAAATAACAGGTATTGATCCTCAATTTGCACGAGAATGTGCTCGTCCGGGATGAGGACTAAAAGGACTAATTTATTTCCGAATATTGAATAGAGTGTGTGTATTATTTATTAATTATGTGTTGTACCTTTCGATGATTATTCGAGCGGAAGAGCGTAGAGGGTGATGATGGCTTGGTTGTACGTGATGGCCTCGACGTCGGAATTGGGTCGATCAGCTGTGCTGGTAACTGCCTCGAGGTCAGCCGTTCTTTGCCGTACGAGCTCTATCGGTGTTGGAAGAATGACGTCGGAAATAATCCGAGGTAGTATAGGTGTCGCGTTCACGAACTCGACGATTTCTTTTAAAGCGAGATATAGTCTTTTCTCTGGCACACTATGTCCCGGCGGACTTTTACTTTTACCGAGCTTAATAGCGTCCCGTCTTCGAGAGTTGAATTTACAACCGCCTCGCCTTCTACCCATAGGATGTATACGCGACGGTTAGCAGCGGACGTGGCTGTTCGGGTTATCGTGACGGATGTTGTTATTCAGATAAAATAGGCTGGGAAGTGCCGGCTAGCTACAGCCTCCAGTGCTCGAGACAATGAGCACTGCGACGTGGCTGTTGCGTAGAGGCACGAACGAGGTAGAGGATAAAGCGAGGAATGTGCTACGCGTGTATGACAGAGGAGGCACAAAGAGTATGACGAGTTTAGCTTAGGAATGAATAAAAGAACCACTACAAGTTTCTGCGTCGAGTGCGCAAGCGACTGCGCGACAAGGAGGCGAACGAGTAATGATTACAACACAGGAGAGTCACAGCAGAGTAAAAGAATCGATACAAGTTTCGGGCGTCCATTGCGCAGGTGTATGCGCGACAAAGAGGCGAACGAGTAACGATTGAGATAGAGTGAGATGAGAGAATCGTTGCGAGTTTCGGCATCTACTGCATGTGGCAGAGAGGCGAACGGGCAATGATTGAGATGAAACGAGTTTGAAAGTAGAATAGGTTGTAACAAGGTTAATAAGCGTTTTCTTTGGGATTTTCGATGCTGGAGATAATATCGAAGCGGGTGAAGTCAAGGAGACACTGATGTTACACCGTAAATGGTTAAAATATGTATATTGATATTTAAGTTGCACGATACACGAGAGTAAACTTTTATTACGCGACTTACAGGATCACCGCGGAGTCAGTCTGTTCGTTTCGCGTAAAAAGAATTATGTCGTACGGAACACTTGTACAGTTTCAGATTTATAACCGCTCGGAAACTTCGCAAACATTTACTTCGTACCCGAGATGCTACGCGTATATAATTTCTTAGTCGCGCTGACGCTAAGTACAGAAGATACAGACGGAATGACCGAAGAGCCTGGCACGCAGGCCAGTAATATAACTGTTCAGATGTTGGTGGGGATAGCCTCCTCTCGAGCTGCGTCGCTGAGGCGATGCGCGCGCATTATTCTAAGTCTAAGGCCCGTGGGAAGAGACGTTTGGTGCTCGAGTCTCGGGCCAACGGATGTTATGTCTACACTCGCCGACAGTGGAGTGAGGCGTTCGGTGCTCGAGTCTCGAGCCAACGGATGTTATGCCTACACTCGCCGACAATGGAGTGGAGTGAGACGCTTGGCGTTCGAACCTCGGGCCAGCGGATGTTATGTCTACACTCGCCGACAGTGGAGTGAGGCGTTCGGTGCTCGAGTCTCGAGCCAACGGATGTTATGTCTACACTCGCCGACAATGGAGTGGAGTGAGACGCTTGGCGTTCGAACCTCGGGCTGGCGGATGTTATGTCTACGCTCGCCGACTGTCGCATCGACCGCTGACGGCTCGATGAAGCGTGGGAGCCTAAGCGTGAATACAATGTTAAAAGGTCGTATGTAGAGTACAGTCGATATTGTCATACCTGAAGTACAGTAGATGCTTCTTAACGCAAGGTATAATAGTGAATGTCGTATGGAATGTATAAAAAAATATGTCGAGTCTCGTACGTTGAGTATTAGTGGAAGTACAGTATGGGCTGCTACGTAATTAATATAGAAACTGTCATATGTGTGTGTGTGCAGTACATGAGTAGAATATACGAATTCTTTAAGCTTATAGAATATAATAATCGTAAAAGTAGGAGTACAGGGTTACATATGTATGGTTATTTATTCTGCACCCGATAATAACGTATATTGCTGATTACATATAAGAGTAAAGATATTTTATATAAGTCGGAGTCGATCTCGGGACGTAACACGCCCCTCCTTACGTTCGAACATAGTGCCTATGCTCTAAGTTCGAATATTGGCAAGACGATCGCTAAGGTCCGGTTCGACTCCGGAAAGTCTAATAGGTTCTTGGGGTCGTAAATCGGGGTAAATCGAAGATCGTTCAGGTGCGCTCGGTGTCTCAGGTGTTGTTGATCTTTCGGGACTCACGATGACTTCGCGCAGCTGTTCGTTGTTGCTGACCTCGGTTTGCCTTTGCAATTCCTTTTTGTGGGCTAGCATTAGCAGAAGGCCTATGATGGAGTTCCAAACGGCACCGAGCAGATACAAGCTCCAGCCGTAAAGCGAATGAAGCGCATATCCGTGCACACATGTGTCGATTGAAAATTTGATGATGCGAATTATTAGGAAGATCCCGATGAGGCCTGCACTGGCAGTGCCAAACTCGAGAAAGATTGACCACATCTTGTCTGCGGCGTTTTCGGCGATGCGATTGAGAGTATTTTCGTCCAGCAGTCCTTGCAGAGAGATTGTCCCTGGGGCGATGCCGTATCCTGCTGAACCTCTTGCCAGATGATTAAGCAAGCCGGGTTTTTCTGCGGGGAACATGATTCTGTCCCGCAGCTGTTGTATGTCAGTTTCGGAATATATGCCACTGATCGCAAGGTCGCTGGGTGACACATATCTCCAAGTAGGTCTTTTGAGAGGTTGTAACTGTTGTGGTTGGATTACCTCGATTGGTTGTGGTGTGAATCGATACCAAGTTCCCTCGATTTGATATTGCGTGGGAAGCAAAGGATCACATTCGACTTGGGTTGCTGATTTTAATAGCATTCTTGAGGTTGTAGACAGAAAGTAGGTCTCGTTGTTGTATGTCACGGGTAGCTCGTTGTAACAAACAGATGTTTTCCTTAGCTTGCAGTCGACGGCCACGCACTTGACGATGTGTGCTACCTCCCCTGCGATGACTGCCATGTAGCCTGGGCCTTTCATGACGGTGTACGCGAATTTCTCGGGTAGGATAGCTGCAGTCGATAACGCGTTCTGCAACACTTGTCGTTCCAGTTTGCACCGTTGCGTCACCACGTCCTTGTACAAGCCTTTGATTTGTGTACGCACGTGCTTCTCAACATAAACAAATTTTGAATTAATGTATGAGAAGATGTCAAGGTTGTTGACTGAGACCTTTCGCATGGTGGCAGGCGATTGTCCCCTTGATGTTTCCAGGATGAATAATTTCGGATGTTCTGTACGAATTAGGGTGTAGCCACAGATCGGATACTCTGCATGTTTCGCCAGAGCAAACGTTGTCGACTGGGTGTTAAGCGTGTAAACATCTGGTGCACGCTTTCCGTCTTCCGTTGATTCCAATTTCGTAGCTAAGCCTTCGTACAGTACGTCGTAACGTGAGAATCCGCAAGTGTCGATGGGTGCCGTGCTCCAGAAGGCACTGTTGCCTTGGTTGTCCATGCACTGCTCGTCGCTGAGGGTACATTGTGTTCCTGATGGTAGCAGAATTTTTCCCTGAGCGAAGTTGACCGTGGCGTGATAGTTGTAGATCCCAATTTTAACGGTAGCAGTGACGAACACGTCGCTCCAGCTACCATATGGGTCACTGTAGTGTGTTTCCTCGCAGTTCCCATCTGTGTCGAGGCCACCTCCCATGGTGATCGATCGGTAGGCTGTTGCGTTTTTCTGGAGTCCAATGATTTCGGCAGTAAATCCGAGACGAATTATGCCGGTTTCTTGGAGACGCCGACATGCTTTTTCGTCCAGGTCGTGAAGATAAGTTTGTCGACCGCCCTGCACTGCAGAGTTATGAGAATGCATTCCGCAGTGGGTGATGGTTCGGTCGATCTCAACCTTGCACTGAATGACCTCGGTGCTGTCGAATTCCGAGAGCTGCAAGAGTTGAATGTAGGTCGATGTTGGCTTAGGTTCGGGGATCGGGTCATCACATTCCCCGACGTCGTTGAGCGATATAGTGGTGGCGTTCAAAACAGAACCTCCACAGTCGTACCCGATGATGGCACGGGCTTCGGTGAAATAGAGGCACAGGGCCAAGATGACCTTGGTAACACGCATCCTGCAACAGAGTTACGGTTTCAATTGCGTGAGGCGTAGTTTGTTCGTGTGGACGATCCTGTGTCTCCCTTTATGGTCAATTTTAACGTTTCCCCCCGAAAGCAATTCTACGACTTTACAGGGTTCCGAGTATTGATCTCCAAATTTCCCACCCGTAGGTTCTTTTAGCATAAGTACTGTATCACCTACGCCAAAATCTTGTGGGTTTATTTTTCGATCGTAATAATTTTTTGATTTTTCTTTCGCATGTTTCAGATTTTCGGCAGCTAGCTCCTGGACCCCGTGGATTTTAGTGAACAGGTCCTTGAGGTAGTCCGTGTACGATTGATCCTGATGTTCTTCGATTCCTTGGTGATTCGAGGGTTGTCTGGCCAGCTTACCGAAGACGAGTTCGTGTGGACTAAAGCCGGTACCCTCGTGTTGACTTGTGTTGTACGAGAACATAGCCATTTCGAGTAGCTCGTCCCATTCGTGGTGGCGGTCGACGTACTGCTTTAAATATTCCGTCAGCACGTGATGCGAGCGCTCGATAGAGCCGTTCGTTTGCGGATGGAAGGCCGTAGTTCTGCATTGTTTGATACGAAATTTCTTAGCAATGTTGCGCATCAAGCTACTACAGAAGTTTGCGCCCTGGTCGGTGAGAAGAGCCTTGGGTGCCCCAAACCTCGCGATGAAATTCTTCGTGAAGGCGTTCGAAATGTCAATGGATGTGGTGCCGTTGAGGGGGATGGCTAGCGAATATTTAGTGAGAAGGTCCTGAATCGTAAGTATATGGGTGTTACCTTTATTGGTCGCCCGCAAGGGCCCTACAATATCCATAGATATTTTGTCGAATGCCGCACCTGGCGTGTCGGTTAGTACCATTGGTTGTTTTGTTTTTACTCTAACTAACTTCTTGAGTTGACACCCTCGGCAGTGTTGTATATACTCCTGAATTTCTTTTTTCATATTTTTCCAAAAATATTTATCGCGAATACGTTTGTACGTTTTGTTAACGCCCTTGTGACCACCCAGGAGTGAGTCGTGATTTTCGATTAATAATAGCGCTTCTGTCCCTTTCTGAAGGCGTGATTATTAATTGTTGACAAATTGTTACTAACATTGGTACGTCGTGTAAATGATCTTTTATGCTACGTTCGATGTCGACCCATGGTATGTGGTCGATCGCATCGGTTTTTGCAAAGCTTAAGGAAATTAATTGCAATTCCTGGATCGCGTCTCTGAGTGATGTTAAAGTTTCGTTAAGATCGTCGATCGAGGCGTTCGCTCGTAGATCTGATTTTATTGGTAGTAAGAAAATCCGTTTATTTTTAATGAGCAACGGTCGTACTCTACAGAAAGTAAGGTCTGTGACCTTAGGCAATTGTCCAATAGAATCAAGATCTTTCGCTCCAGCGTCGACCGGCTGGCCTTTAGTAGTGACGAAGCAGACCAGGCTATCGTTTTGCATTGTCAGCCTGTCTCTCGCGGTTCTCATTCGGAATGTCTCGCTCACCCCGCTTGGTGTCTGAGTCAAATTATACGGTACAGTGGCAGGATCGAATATTTCAGAGTCGTCGTCTGATGAATCGTCGCTTTCGCCAGGCGCCCCCGCAACGTCCGAATCCCTGTTATCGCCGTCGGTTTCGGCTGGCTGCTCTACCGTTTCGTTATCGATATCTCGCGGCGTTGCCAAGCCTAAGTCGGGGCGCGCTTCGTTTTCGTTCTGAGTGGATTCGGGTGTTACGGATGACCTCGGATCGAATATAGACGATTCGTCGTCGATGTCTAAGTCATTGCTCGCGTTGGTATGGGGCGTGACTACTAAGACAGACGTCTCTGGCGGGTTACGCGAGAGCGCATCGGCGTTGCCGTTAATTCTACCGGGCTTGTATATTATTTTGTATTGATAATTTGCTAGCTTGAGTCTCCAATGGACCAAACGGTTAGCGGGATCTTTTATCGAGTGAAGCCAGACGAGCGGCTTATGGTCGGTGACGAGTGTGAATTCTCGACCGTATACATATGGTCTGAACTGTGTTACCGCATATACTATAGCCAAGAGTTCTTTCTCTATAGTCGAATAATTCTCCTCTGCCTTTGTGAGAGTTCTCGAAGTATACGATACCGGCCTATCTTTACCGACAACGCCCTGGCTTATTATCGCGCCTATAGCACTGTTCGATGCGTCCGTTGTTATAATGAATGGTTTTGTAAAATCCGGGTGCTGAAGGACAGGGGCATTACACAGTGCCTCTTTGAGCGTTGAGAAGGCTTGCTCCTGTGCGTCAGACCACACGAATGTACTTTGCTTTTTTAATAATTGCGTCATTGGTCGCGCAATAGCTGAGAAATTTTCGATAAATCTGCGGTAATATCCCGCTAATCCAAGAAATTGTTTGATTTTCGTAGGGGTATCGGGACGAGGATAATTTTTAATGGAATCGAGTTTACGGGGGGCAGGTTTTACCCCTTCTTCACTGAGTACGTGGCCCAGATAGGCCACCTCCTTGCGAAGAAACTCGCACTTGTCTGGTTGTAGGCTGAGATTGGCTTTACGAAGGCGTTCGACAAGCCTTCGGTATTTAATAGCGTGCTCTTGAAGAGAGCTCGCGTAGATAACGATATCATCTAGATAAACAAAAAGTTCCGTTCCTTGTAGTCCGCACAACACCCTGTCCATAAGACGTTGGAACGTTGCGGGAGCATTTTTAAGCCCAAATGGCATGCGGCTAAATTGATAATGGCCAAATGGCGTAGAAAATGCCGTTTTCGGCGCGTCGACTGAATTTATTTTGATTTGATGGAACCCGCTGGCCAAATCGAAAACGGAAAAATATTTGGCGCTACCAAGTTGATCAAGAATCTCAGTAATATTGGGTAGCGGGTAAGCATCACCAATAGTTTTTTCATTAAGACCCCTGTAATCGATAACCATCCGCCATCGTGGTTTACCGGAAGAATCTGCTTTTTTAGGAACGATCCATACGGGTGAACTATAGGGTGATTCGGATGGCTCGATAATTTTTCCCGTAATTAGGTCTGTCACCTGTTTAGTTATTTCATCCTTATGCGCGGGTGGAAATCTATATTGTCGCGTAAAAACAGGTTGGTCATCAGTCGTCGTGATTTTATGTTCGATCGCGTTAGTCGGTTCTAAATGGGCACCGGGTATATGAAATAAGTCGGCACTCTCGTCGATTAATGAATATATGCTGTCTCGCTCCTCCTCATTCAAATGCTCGAGGCGGAGGAGAGTGTTCACTTTATCGGCTTTTGATTTGATTTCATCATTCGTAACGCATGCAGTTAACACGTGTGTGTCCTTGAGCTGGAAGAGCTCGTATGGTTCGAGAGTCTGTGTGGGTAATAGAATATCTACGTCGTGCTCGGTTGTGTTGGAGACTTTAATATATATTAACCCGTTGTGATTCGTAACGAGGGCTTCGCCTGCGTAGATACCGTCGCCCAGATCTAAACGAGGAATATAACCGTCCGTCGTGTCTGTGTTTATAACCTTGGCCGAGACGACGCGGCTTGACCGCTGGGGAATGAGAGTCTTAAAAGATGTCTTGAATGGGAGCACGTGATTGCTCCATGTGACTGCTTCACGATCCCAATCTATAGTAGCCCTATTCAGTCCGTGAAATTCGGATCCTAATATAGCCGCTTGCTGGATTGGAAATTCGTCATCGACAATATGAAATGTACTTTTAGTTTCTACTATATCGATCTCGGTTTCCCCTCTGGTGTAGACCGGTGTCTCTGAAATGCCTTGCAATTTTAAAATGGAATACGGATTGACTTCGACGTCTTCGCATAATGCGCTCTTTTTTATTAAATTTGGATCGCATCCGGAATCTACTAGGAAGTCGTTTTTGTCCTTAAGCTGAGGTGACGCAATTTCTACTACCGGTATATACGAAGAATGACTTAATCGGACGTTTGCTGTTCGGACGACTCGCTCGACGGGCCGTCCTCCGCTTGTATATATTTCACGGGGCGCTGTTGAGCGATCTCCGTCCGACTGGTCCCCTGTTCCATCGGACGGGGCTTCGCGTTTCCCGAATATTTTTCGTTCCGTTGTTTCGCGAAACATTGCTCAATCGTATGGCCTTGCTTGTTACAATACGAGCAAACTGCGCCTTCCGTGCGCGGAAGCGGTTTGCGTTTTGGTCTGAGTTCTGGGTGAATAGCCCAGCATTTTTCTGCGAGATGCCCCTTTTTGTTACATTGCGGACAAACTACAGATTGCGAGGAGGACGAAGACGCGATTTTAACCGATGCTGTTGGAGATGTTTCTTTAATTTCCGGCTTGAAACGAGTATTATCGCGATCTATTTCTTTCTCGACGCGAATGGCAGTTGCGTAGGCATCGGTGAGACTCTCGTATCCCTCTAATTTTAATCGGAATCTGTAATCTGGTGGCAACCCGGCAATGAAACAGTCGAGGGTTTCTTTTTCGAGATATTGTTTGTTTAGCGCCGAGAGCTCTCCGAGGCCCGCGGTTTCTCCATCAATTATGGCGCAATGGAGGTCTTTGACTCGACTGATGTAATCAATGATATGTTCATTTTTTGTTTTCGCAATGCTCCCAAGGTCACCGCGGTACTGATTGACTGTCTTTGCACTACCAAAAATTGTCTTTAACTTGTTACAAAAATCGACAATCGTCAAAAAGGTGTCGTCTTCGACAGCAGTGTAGGCTCTACCCTTGAGTTTGTTTCGGAGAAGGCGAGCCACAATCGCTTCGTTTACCGGCGGGAATAGCTCGCGTATCCGCTGGCATGCGCGTGAGAATTTTAATACGGGCATATTCACGGCGTCGAACGTCGGTACTGCTTCTAAGGCGTCCTTGTATGAGAGAGACGGGTTGTTGGTTCGCGGACCAAGAAATGCATCCGGGGATATGTTAACGTTATTTCGATTATTTGCCGAATTTCTTAATTCCGCCATCTCTCTTCTAAGTTGCGTTAATTCATCAAATACTGCGGACATCGGGTGTTCTGGGGTGCTACCGGGTGGTCCGTACGCACCATCTTCGGGAGTTTTAAATTCAGCGAAGCGCTTTGCTTGTAGCTGTTCTTGTTCTATGAGTTTATTTTCGCGTTCCAATATAGTATTAAAATCTTTCTTTAAACCTTTTTCACGGTCTTGAATTGCTTTTTGTTGGTTTTTTAATTCTTTCTCAAATTCGAGCAGCCTTTGTTCGTCAGCACGGAGTTCTTCCTCCGTCTTTTCGCCTAATTTCTTTGAGCGTGTCGAAGCCATTTTGACCGATATTAATAATGGAGTGAGTTCGGAAATAAACCAGTGACTTAAGGTAATCCCACCGCTGTCACCAGAAATTTACTGTTACGTCGCGGATGCAAATGTTATATTTTTAAAAAGCAAAATTTGGAAACGCGCGAAATAACAGGTATTGATCCTCAATTTGCACGAGAATGTGCTCGTCCGGGATGAGGACTAAAAGGACTAATTTATTTCCGAATATTGAATAGAGTGTGTGTATTATTTATTAATTATGTGTTGTACCTTTCGATGATTATTCGAGCGGAAGAGCGTAGAGGGTGATGATGGCTTGGTTGTACGTGATGGCCTCGACGTCGGAATTGGGTCGATCAGCTGTGCTGGTAACTGCCTCGAGGTCAGCCGTTCTTTGCCGTACGAGCTCTATCGGTGTTGGAAGAATGACGTCGGAAATAATCCGAGGTAGTATAGGTGTCGCGTTCACGAACTCGACGATTTCTTTTAAAGCGAGATATAGTCTTTTCTCTGGCACACTATGTCCCGGCGGACTTTTACTTTTACCGAGCTTAATAGCGTCCCGTCTTCGAGAGTTGAATTTACAACCGCCTCGCCTTCTACCCATAGGATGTATACGCGACGGTTAGCAGCGGACGTGGCTGTTCGGGTTATCGTGACGGATGTTGTTATTCAGATAAAATAGGCTGGGAAGTGCCGGCTAGCTACAGCCTCCAGTGCTCGAGACAATGAGCACTGCGACGTGGCTGTTGCGTAGAGGCACGAACGAGGTAGAGGATAAAGCGAGGAATGTGCTACGCGTGTATGACAGAGGAGGCACAAAGAGTATGACGAGTTTAGCTTAGGAATGAATAAAAGAACCACTACAAGTTTCTGCGTCGAGTGCGCAAGCGACTGCGCGACAAGGAGGCGAACGAGTAATGATTACAACACAGGAGAGTCACAGCAGAGTAAAAGAATCGATACAAGTTTCGGGCGTCCAGTGCGCAGGTGTATGCGCGACAAAGAGGCGAACGAGTAACGATTGAGATAGAGTGAGATGAGAGAATCGTTGCGAGTTTCGGCATCTACTGCATGTGGCAGAGAGGCGAACGGGCAATGATTGAGATGAAACGAGTTTGAAAGTAGAATAGGTTGTAACAAGGTTAATAAGCGTTTTCTTTGGGATTTTCGATGATGGAGATAATATCGAAGCGGGTGAAGTCAAGGAGACACTGATGTTACACCGTAAATGGTTAAAATATGTATATTGATATTTAAGTTGCACGATACACGAGAGTAAACTTTTATTACGCGACTTACAGGATCACCGCGGAGTCAGTCTGTTCGTTTCGCGTAAAAAGAATTATGTCGTACGGAACACTTGTACAGTTTCAGATTTATAACCGCTCGGAAACTTCGCAAACATTTACTTCGTACCCGAGATGCTACGCGTATATAATTTCTTAGTCGCGCTGACGCTAAGTACAGAAGATACAGACGGAATGACCGAAGAGCCTGGCACGCAGGCCAGTAATATAACTGTTCAGATGTTGGTGGGGATAGCCTCCTCTCGAGCTGCGTCGCTGAGGCGATGCGCGCGCATTATTCTAAGTCTAAGGCCCGTGGGAAGAGACGTTTGGTGCTCGAGTCTCGGGCCAACGGATGTTATGTCTACACTCGCCGACAGTGGAGTGAGGCGTTCGGTGCTCGAGTCTCGAGCCAACGGATGTTATGCCTACACTCGCCGACAATGGAGTGGAGTGAGACGCTTGGCGTTCGAACCTCGGGCCAGCGGATGTTATGTCTACACTCGCCGACAGTGGAGTGAGGCGTTCGGTGCTCGAGTCTCGAGCCAACGGATGTTATGTCTACACTCGCCGACAATGGAGTGGAGTGAGACGCTTGGCGTTCGAACCTCGGGCTGGCGGATGTTATGTCTACGCTCGCCGACTGTCGCATCGACCGCTGACGGCTCGATGAAGCGTGGGAGCCTAAGCGTGAATACAATGTTAAAAGGTCGTATGTAGAGTACAGTCGATATTGTCATACCTGAAGTACAGTAGATGCTTCTTAACGCAAGGTATAATAGTGAATGTCGTATGGAATGTATAAAAAAATATGTCGAGTCTCGTACGTTGAGTATTAGTGGAAGTACAGTATGGGCTGCTACGTAATTAATATAGAAACTGTCATATGTGTGTGTGTGCAGTACATGAGTAGAATATACGAATTCTTTAAGCTTATAGAATATAATAATCGTAAAAGTAGGAGTACAGGGTTACATATGTATGGTTATTTATTCTGCACCCGATAATAACGTATATTGCTGATTACATATAAGAGTAAAGATATTTTATATAAGTCGGAGTCGATCTCGGGACGTAACATACAAGCGGAGGACGGCCCGTCGAGCGAGTCGTCCGAGCAGCAAACATCCGATTAAGTCATTCTTCGTATATACCGGTAGTAGAAATTGCGTCAACTCAGCTTAAGGACAAAAACGACTTCCTAGTAGATTCCGGTTGCGATCCAAATTTAATAAAAAAGAGCGCATTATGCGAAAACGTCGAAGTCAACCCGTATTCCATTTTAAAATTGCAAGGCATTTCAGAGACACCGGTCTAGACCAGAGGGGAAACCGAAATCGATATAGTAGAAACTAAAAGTACATTTCATATTGTCGATGACGAATTTCCAATCCAGCAAGCGGCTATATTAGGATCCGAATTTCACGGACTAAATAGGGCTACTATAGATTGTGATCGTGAAGCAGTCACATGGAGCAATTACGTGCTCCCGTTCAAGACATCTTTTAAGACTCTCATTCCCCAGCGGTCAAGCCGCGTCGTCTCGGCCAAGGTTATAAACACAGACACGACGGACGGTTATATTCCTCGTTTAGATCTGGGCGACGGTATCTACGCAGGCGAAGCCCTCGTTACGAATCACAACGGGTTAATATATATTAAAGTATCCAACACAACCGAGCGCGACGTAGATATTCTATTACCCCCACAGACTCTCGAACCATACGAGCTCTTCCAGCTCACGGACACACACGTGTTTACTGCATGCGTTACGAATGACGAAATCAAATCGAAAGCCGATAAAGTAAAGACTCTCCTCCGCCCCGAGCATTTGAATGAGGAGGAGCGAGACAGCATATATTCATTAATCGACGAGAGTGCCGACTTATTCCATATACCCGGTGCTCATTTAGAACCGACCAACGCGATAGAACATAAAATCACGACAACTGATGACCAACCTGTTTTTACGCGACAATATAGATTCCCACCCGCGCATAAGGATGAAATAACTAAACAGGTGACAGACCTAATTACGGGAAAAATTATCGAGCTATCCGAATCACCCTATAGTTCACCCGTGTGGATCGTTCCTAAAAAAGCAGATTCTTCCGGTAAACCACGATGGCGGATGGTAATAGATTACAGGTGTCTTTGTGAAAAAACTATTGGTGATGCTTACCCGCTACCCTATATTACTGAGATTCTTGATCAACTTGGTAGCGCCAAATATTTTTCCGTTTTCGATTTGGCCAGCGGGTTCCATCAAATCAAAATAAATTCAGTCGACGCGCCGAAAACGCCATTTTCTACGTCATTTGGCCATTAACAATTTAGCCGCATGCCATTTGGGCTTAAAAATGCTCCCGCAACGTTCCAACGTCTTATGGACAGGGTGTTGTGCGGACTAGAGGGAACGGAGCTTTTTGTTTATCTAGATGATATCGTTATCTACGCGAGTTCTTTTCAAGAGCACGCTATTAAATACCGAAGGGTTGTCGAACGCCTTCGTAAAGCCAATCTCAGCCTACAACCAGACAAGTGCGAGTTTCTTCGCAAAGAGGTGGCCTATCTGGGCTACGTACTCAGTGAAGAAGGGGTAAGACCTGACCCCCGTAAACTCGATTCCATTAAAAATTATCCTCATCCCGATACTCCTACGAAAATCAAACAATTTCTTGGATTAGCGGGATATTACCGCAGATTTATCGAAAATTTCTCAGCTATTGCGCGACCAATGACGCGATTATTAAAAAAGCAAAGTACCTTCGTGTGGACTGACGCACAGGAGCAAGCCTTCTCAACGCTCAAAGAGGCACTGTGTAATGCCCCTGTCCTTCAGCACCCGGATTTTACAAAACCATTCATTATAACAACGGACGCATCGAACAGTGCTATCGGCGCGATGATAAGCCAGGGCGTTGTCGGTAAAGATAGGCCGGTATCGTATACTTCGAGAACTCTTACAAAGGCAGAGGAGAATTATTCGACTATAGAGAAAGAACTCTTGGCTATAGTATACGCGGTAACACAGTTCAGACCATATGTATACGGTCGGGAATTCACACTCGTCACCGATCATAAGCCGCTTGTCTGGCTTCACTCGATAAAAGATCCCGCAAAACGTTTGGTCCATTGGAGACTCAAGCTAGCAAATTATCAATACAAAATAATATACAAGCCCGGTAGAATCAACGGCAACGCCGATGCGCTCTCGCGCAACCCGCCAGAGACGTCTGTCTTGGTAGTCACGCCCCATACCAACGCGAGCAACGACTTAGACATCGACGACGAATCGTCTATATTCGATCCGAGGTCATCCGTAACACCCGAATCCACTCAGAACGAAAACGAAGCGCGCCGACTTAGGCTTGGCAACGCCTCGAGATATCGATAACGAAACGGTAGAGCCGCCAGCCGAAACCGACGGCGATAACAGGGATTCCGACGTTACGGGCGCGCCTGGCGAAAGCGACGATTCGTCAGACGACGACTCTGATATATTCGATCCTGCCACTGTACCATATAATTTGACTCAGACACCAAGCGGGGTGAGCGAAACATTCCGATCGAGAACCACGAGAGACAGGCTAACAATGCAAAACGATAGCTTGGTCTGCTTCGTGACTACTAAAGGCCAGCCGGTCGACGCTGGAGCTAAAGATCTTGATTCTATTGGACAATTGCCTAAGGTCAGAGACCTTACTTTCTGTAGAGTACGATGTTACGTCGCGGATGCAAATGTTATATTTTTAAAAAGCAAAATTTGGAAACGCGCGAAATAACAGGTATTGATCCTCAATATGCACGAGAATGTGCTCGTCCGGGATGAAGACTAAAAGGACTAGTTTATTTCCGAATATTGAATAGAGTGTGTGTATTATTAATTAATTATGTGTTGTACCTTTCGATGATTATTTGAGCGGAAGAGCGTAGAGGGTGATGATGGCTTGGTTGTACGTGATGGCCTCGACGTCGGAATTGGGTCGATCAGCTGTGCTGGTAACTGCCTTGAGGTCAGCTGTTCTCTGCCGTACGAGCTCTATCGGTGTCGGAAGGATGACGTCGGAAATAATCCGAGGTTGTAGAGGTGTCGCGTTTAGGATGGTCGTTATATCTCTGTCGCTTTTTACCGATGACAACTGACTCGCGCCACTGTTTCGCGCGCGTTTCTTCACATGTTTCGCGGCCGTCGCGAGATAAAATCGTTCTCCGGAGGATTGTCGATCCGAGATCGTTCAAAAAGCGTAGTGCGTCCGGAAACGTGTATTAGATTTTTCAGGGTAATCTCTTAGAATAATATCGTTATTATGCCGTCGCATGATGTATGTGTTCGAAAAGATTGTGTGGTTACGGGAAGGCTGGGGACCGGTCAGAGTTTTCATAGATTTTCTATTGATCGTAAGACGTAAGTACTGCATGTCTATGATCATTTGTAATAAAATATTGACAGTTTTTGCCACAATGAAAGATGTTCGTTCGGTGATTGTTAAAACACTTTTCGTGTGCTTTTATTTGATCAGCGTACGTGTGCGCGTACGAGTTTGTTTGTGTGCGTGTATTACAATGTCTCCATCGTGGAATTAAGATCGGCTATAGATCAAAATTACGACAGTCAAAGTTCCGGAAAGTCAATAATTCGGATTGAATCCTCCGAAACGAAATGTACCGAATTGGCGGATCTTTAAATAACCACATCACAGTGGATCGAAATCCCGAAAACGTATATACTGTAGCATGAAATATGTTTATGCTCCTCTGAACTCTCCGGCGAGACTTCCACCTCGGCGACACCGGCTGGCCCACGGTCAAATAGGGGAAAGAGCGTTTTTACTAATTATTTTTGTTTTTATTTTTTTTATTTTCATATTTGTAATCGTTCCGAGGGGCCGATATTTGTCCCGAGTTGAGGGAGATTTTCCGGAGACGAGGGCCGGCGCGTTTGGAAAAGGAGCGAGGAAGAAGAAGAAGAGAAGCGCCTGAGACGAGGGCCACCCGCCGGACAGCGTAGCGATTGATGGACGAGGGTCGGGCGCGGATATCTTGGCGAGAATTTGGATTACCGCGACCCCGTGCAAGCTACCTTAAGCTAGGCGTCGGGTGGGGTCAGAGTTGGTCGCCTGTCCCCCTGATGGCGCGTGCCAAAAAGTGGGGATTGCGGGCCTCGGGCCGCGTGAGGCATTAATTATCGGGGCTGTCTCGGGGAAGTCGTTGAGGTGCAAGCACCCGGATTTTGTCATTACCGGAGAGTTGGGAGATTTTGGAGGGAAGGAGGAAAGAGGATCTGCTACAGTCTACTACGTTCCGGTGGGTGGTTTTCCCTAACTCTTGTTCTCTGCGTCCGTCTCGGGACGAATAGTTATTTTGATTGTTGTGTAAAATTGTTTTCTTTTGCGGTGTTAACGCTCTGTATTTTGTTTTGAATTCGGTCAACCGCGGCGGCGGTTGGGCACACGGTCTCGTGTCCGTTAAGGTTTTCCGTGGGCTTGGCCGGCGATACCGTTTTCCGGGGACAGTCAGGGTGGTTTTTTCCCCTTTTGGAATTTTTCTGGGAGGGTGTCGTTCCGGGGATGCCCGTGAAATTTCGTTTATTTAATTGGTTCATTTTATCTATCGGGTTCGCGTCTTGTTCGCCTCATTTCCGGGGTTGCGCGGGGAATCTGGACGGTTCGAGTGTGAGTGCGCGTGCGTAAGTTTGTGTTTTCCGCGGTAGTTTATAATTTTCGGTATTGTTTTTTGTTATTATATTTTGGAGCGGTGAACTAAGTAGCCGCGATCGGAGAGCGTGTGTCGCGAGTTTTTTTTGTATAATTTGTTCTTCCCGGGTGCGAGTGTGTGGGTGAGCGTGGAAGTTCGAGCGGGAACCGTCCGGATTGCACCGCGGGTGGGAGCGCGAGCGCGTGTGTGTGTGTGTGAGAGAGAGAGAGGGGCCAGCGTGTCGTGTAAATTCCTAGATAACTGAATAAATTGTATATTGGTGGAGTTTTTACCCCCGTATCGAATTTGTTTCTTTTTTTTCCCCTGGGTTTTTTTTATCCTGCACGGGTGGGTTGTGAATCCCGCCACTCTACCGGAAGAAACGTGGCTGCGGCTGGTCGGGGAAAAATAACTTGGTCCGGGGTGTTCTCCTTTCCTGGTGCAGATGCACCTGGCGCCCATGTAAAAGAATAAGGGAAGGGAGTGTGCCCGGGCTATAGTTTTGCAGCGGCGAACGTCGGGTTTTTACGCTACAAATTTTGGCGCCCAACGTGGGGCTCAATAAAGTAAAATTCACCGTGCAGGGAAAATTTTTGTTTTTGAAAAATCGTTTCTCGTTTAAATTTAATTTCGGTTATCGTTCAAAGTTTTATTTCGGCTCGTCAGTGTGATAGTGTGTGTGATTGGGAGTTCGTGCGCGCGGGGAGGAAGCAGGCAGCCGTTGCGCCGGCCTTACCGTGACGCGCGGGCTAGCGCTCGGCTCACCGTGTTTACGGTTTTTTCCTCTTTGTGTTGTTCGTTGCTGTCTCCGATTTGGACGATCTAGCACGGAATAAGTGAGCTTTTCGCTTACCATTGGGATTATAATATTCACGACGAAATATTACTTCGAGTTAAAGTTTTCAGCACTCTGTGACCGGGTATACCAGGAGCCCGTGGAAATAATTTATATTAGCTTCGAGTGTTCGCGAAACCTCTGTCTACCGGAGTACCCGTAGGTGGTGCTAAGGGGGGGGGGGGAGTGCGGTACCCGGCGGGCTCTAATGCTACGGGTCCGAACGTTTCGCCTCTTAAAATATTTTTCGGATGATTTTTGAAATTGTGTTCAATGGTTTTGTGATTTTATTTTATTTAACGTTATTTTCAGGAAGTGTCAGTTCTCATTCTTATCGTTTTTTTGTGACTCTCAATAAATAATTTCGGAAATCGTTTGAAAATTTTATTTTTATTTTTCGACTTCGGTTCAAGGTTTTTTCCTTATTTTAATAACTTTATTTTTCTTTTTTTTTCCCGGTTTTTTGTTTTTTTAGTTGTGCCAGCGGTCTGGTATTTTGACAGTTGACGTTATTTTGATATTTTATTGTTTGATCTTATTTTCACAGTTTTTTTTAAATTTCATTAGTTGACAGTTTTTATTTTTGAATTTTATTGATTGACATTTTATTCTTAAATTTCATTGGTTGACATTTTGTTCTGATTCCGGTTGCTTTTAAGCTGTTTTACCGATTGACTCGGACTTTGGTGATTTATTTGTGGTTTTTCAGGTTGTTCGTTTTTAATGATTTTCAGCCTTGGGACTGTGACTGAGTTATTTTGAGGGTTTTACCATTTGACAATTTATTTTGTTTTTTTATACTTTTGACGCGGAATTATTTGTTTGGTTGTTCCGTGCCGCTTTTATTTTAATACGACATTTTCTCTTAAACTTTAGACTTTGCTTTGAATTTTGAGGCTTTGACAGTTTTATTTATTGACGGTTGGCTATTTTTCTATTTATTTATCTTCGTTGTTTTATTGAGTTTTTATCTTTGTTTTGACTTTTATAACGTTTTGACTTTTGTTGTAGCCTAACGACTTTGAGATTTTATTTGCCGACGTGAATTTATTCATTTCTTCGGTTTTTTATATTTTATTTTGGTTTTAGCCTTTTGACTTAGTTATTTCCCATTTTTATTCAAGGACAACAATTTTCATTTTAATTCGGATTTACCTTTTTTTATCGTTCCCAGAGGGGGGAAAACAACGCGTCAAAGGCATAGCCTTTACCTCGGTCGCCGGTCAGCTGCTCTACCCCGTGCTTGGAGGGAGTCAATATATTGGTTGGGGTTTTCTCTTGATTTTGGAACGGAGAAAAAGAACAAGATGGATCGTGATCTCACCTTTAACGAGGTCGCGGCGCTTAACGAGGCTGAGATTAAGGCTGAGTTAGCGCTGCGTGGTTTATCGAAGGAGGGTGAGTTGAACGCGTTGAGGGAGCGTTTGTACGGGTCGGTGCATTTTGCCGGTCGTAACTTGCCGATACGGGGGGAGGGAACGGACCCGTCCACCGTACGGCCACCGGAAAATTCTACCTATCCTTTCCAGGCGAGGGGCGGTGCAGGGGGGGGGGAGGGCACTCGGGGCCCTCTCATCACTCATCACCGTTGGAGGGGGAGCCGCGACGCAGAGCAGTGCTAACGGCTTATGATATTCTCCGTCGTTGGAACATCAAATTTTCCGGTGCGAAGGGTGAAGAAGTCGAGGTGTTCCTGTCTCGTATAAATGATGGTCGGTCGTTGGTGGAGGTATCGGACAACGAATTATTTAACTGTATTACACCATTTCTGTCTGGTATGGCCTACCACTGGTATAAGCAGGAGCGGTCTAAGTGGGACGCGTGGTCGGCGTGTGCGGCAGCTTTCAAATCGCGCTTTAGGGATCCGGACCTGCAGTTTCTATTGCAGGAGGAGATTAGGCCGCGGGTGCAGGGGCCGGATGAGTCGGTGGTTGATTATTTAACATGCATGAAGGGTTTGATGATTCGCGTGGTACCACCGATGTCTCTGCCGGATCAGCTGGATATGATCCATCGCAACCTCCTTCCGCGGTTGCAGGTGGCGATTTTACGGACGGAGATTGAGTCGATTGAGGATTTGGTTCGAGATGGTTCCCGGTTGGAAAGAAGTTACGAAGCCAGGGAGACGCAGCGTTTACCACCACCCCCGGAGGAGTCTTTATTTCCGGAGTTCACTTATAATGGCGCAAGGCCGCGGGTGACTTTCGGGAGGACGGCTGTCGATAGGGCGTCGGAAGGGGGCTTTAGATCATCTTCCTGATGCTATACCCCGGATGTAGGAGGGGGTCTCGGTGGAACAGTTGGCCAGGGAGTCTGCTGTGTCGCCGGGTCTCATGCTGGTGCCCGGGGGGGATACGGGAAAGGCTGCGCAGGCTGGTGACCCTTTGTAGGTGGGCGATCCGTGGTATCGGAGTAGAGGTGGTACCGGAGGTCGATGAGGCGGTCAAGATTTCAATACCGGGGAAGAAGACGATGGTACCGGAGAAGAAAAGGGTGGCGAGGCCCCTCCCAGTGGTTGGGCGGTGTTTCGACTGTCGTAAGCCGGGCCATTGTTACCGGGAGTGTCCGGAATCCCGCTGCTGGGAGGGGTTCTGTTTCAACTGCGGTCGTAGCAGGGTGTTGCCTCCGAACCTGCCTGACTTGTCGGGAGTTTTGGGAGGGCATCGCGGGGAGAAGAGAGGGGGTGAGAAAGGAGTAAAGGAGGTTGGAGAAGAGCGTCCTGGGGTGTGGGTTTTTCGGAGTCAGGACGAAGGAGAATAAAGGAAAATGGGGTGTCCACAGGCCCCGAGGAAAATGATTCGGTGTTGTCTTTTTGTTATTTCCTTTTCCTATTCCTTTGAGCAACGACTGGTGGGGAGTAGGGTGAAAGGGGTTGGTTTTGTGGTGTCCTGTCTTTGTCTAGGTTCCTGGTCCGAAGTGATGTGGTCCTGAAACACGGGAGCTCGTGGTTCCGTCGATCCCGGAGGTGGCTCGAGGACGAGGATGCTGGTAATCAGCTAGTTCTTTGATTAATAATAATTTCTTTTCGTTTTTTTTCCTTGATGGTCTTTATAACGCGAGACCGTGAGTCCATGCCGTTGCCGTCATGGGTTGGAGTCCCGAGATGACGAGAGGGTGAGGGGGGAGCCACTCAAGCCGGGGCGGTCGAGTTTTAGGGGGGGAGTTTGTAGCATGAAATATGTTTATGCTCCTCCGAACTCTCCGGCGAGACTTCCACCTCGGCGACACCGGCTGGCCCATGGTCAAATAGGGGAAAGAGCGTTTTTACTAATTATTTTTGTTTTTATTTTTTTTATTTTCATATTTGTAATCGTACCGAGGGGCCGATATTTGTCCCGAGTTGAGGGAGATTTTCCGGAGACGAGGAAAGGATTTGAGGAGCGCGTTTGGAAAAGGAGCGAGGAAGAAGAAGAAGAGAAGCGCCTGAGACGAGGGCCACCCGCCGGACAGCGTTGCGATTGATGGACGAGGGTCGGGCGCGGATATCTTGGCGAGAATTTGGATTAC
The DNA here is from genome assembly GCA_963971145.1 of Sussaba pulchella. Lineage (NCBI taxonomy): Eukaryota > Metazoa > Arthropoda > Insecta > Hymenoptera > Ichneumonidae > Sussaba > Sussaba pulchella. Next base: position 11,807 of record CAXAQZ010000527.1, on the reverse strand, counting down.
CGCGACCCCGTGCGAGCTACCTTAAGCTAGGCATCGGGTGGGGTCAGAGTTGGTCGCCTGTCCCCCTGATGGCGCGTGCCAAAAAGTGGGGATTGCGGGCCTCGGTCCGCGTGAGGCGTTAATTATCGGGGCTGTCTCGGGGAAGTCGTTGAGGTGCAAGCACCCGGATTTTGTCATTACCGGAGAGTTGGGAGATTTTGGAGGGAAGGAGGAAAGAGGATCTGTTACAGTCTACTACGTTCCGGTGGGTGGTTTTCCCTAACTCTTGTTCTCTGCGTCCGTCTCGGGACGAATCGTTATTTTGATTGTTGTGTAAAATTGTTTTCTTTTGCGGTGTTAACGCTCTGTATTTTGTTTTGAATTCGTTCAACCGCGGCGGCGGTTGGGCACACGGTCTCGTGACCGTTAAGGTTTTCCGTGGGCTTGGCCGGGGATACCGTTTTCCGGGGACAGACAGGGTGGTTTTTTCCCCTTTTGGAATTTTTCTGGGAGGGTGTCGTTCCGGGGATGCCCGTGAAATTTCGTTTATTTAATTGGTTCATTTTATCTATCGGGTTCGCGTCTTGTTCGCCTCATTTCCGGGGTTGCGCGGGGAATCTGGACGGTTCGAGTGTGAGTGCGCGTGCGTAAGTTTGTGTTTTCCGCGGTAGTTTATAATTTTCGGTATTGTTTTTTGTTATTATATTTTGGAGCGGTGAACTAAGTAGCCGCGATCGGAGAGCGTGTGTCGCGAGTTTTTTTTGTATAATTTGTTCTTCCCGGGTGCGAGTGTGTGGGTGAGCGTGGAAGTTCGAGCGGGAACCGTCCGGATTGCACCGCGGGTGGGAGCGCGAGCGCGTGTGTGTGTGAGAGAGAGAGAGAGGGGCCAGCGTGTCGTGTAAATTCCTAGATAACTGAATAAATTGTATATTGGTGGAGTTTTTTCCCCCGTATCGAATTTGTTTCTTTTTTTTCCCTTGGGTTTTTTTTATCCTGCACGGGTGGGTTGTGAATCCCGCCACTCTACCGGAAGAAACGTGGCTGCGGCTGGTCAGGGAAAAATAACTTGGTCCGGGGTGTTCTCCTTTCCCGGTGCAGATGCACCTGGCGCCCATGTAAAAGAATAAGGGAAGGGAGTGTGCCCGGGCTTTAGTTTTGCAGCGGCGAACGTCGGGTTTTTACGCTACAATACGGTATTCCATGCGGTTTCGAACAGTCAAAAAGCTGTTCACCCCAAAAGAATAAAAATCTTGGCAAATTGTAGAATTATTCGAAAAAGAGATTTTTCAAAAAAGAAAAAGATACATTTTTTCAAAATTTTTGGATTGCATTATATTGAGTTTTTCAAAATTTCAAAATTTGCTAAGTACCGTTATATCTTCAAAGCATACGATTGAACAGAAAAATGTTGGCGGAAAAAAAGTTGCAGTTTTACATAAACTTCGTGAAACAATTTTTTTTTTTCGATCTTAAAAAATGACAATTTTTATAAAAAAGAAACGGAAATAATTTTTTTCCGGTCGGTATGGCAGCTTCGATTTGTCTATAAAAATTTCAGAAAATACTCTGAAGTGTGTACAATAGGCACGTATTTTTTATGGCTTGGTTAGTTGTTGCGAAGCTATGCTTTCTTTTGTTATTATGATTTTTTTTTTCGAAAAATCAATTATTATTAAAAATTATTCCCTCCCCAATTTTCTCACATTTTTCAGATACAAACATCGATGACAGTAATTGTTTTTTTTTTGAGCTCAATCATGAATTATCGGTAATACCGCAGACGTCGTTGCTCACCGAGTCTGGAAAAATAAATAACTTGAAACAATCTGTTTATGCTTCACTTTTTCTCAGTTCTTACATTGTGATTAGTGTGTGCAACAATGAGAAAAAAATATAATGTTAAGACAGAAAATTATTAATGTAATCATTGAATTTGTTGAACGAGTGATTAGCTTAACTTTCGAACGAGTTCGATGGAGCTCCATCTACGTTGCCGATGAACTATGCTTCAATAAGCTCCAAAACATTAATATTATTATTGTAGATGTTCTTCTATGCAAAAATTTGAGAGAAATAATTTGTGAGAGTATTATTTTCCGTAATAATTGATTTGTCTCAAGTAACAAAAAAAATATTAGTAATGAAACAAAACATAGCTTTCGAACAGCTATCGAGCCATATAAAAAAATCCGTGTCTATTGTACATACTTCAGAGTATTTTCTGAAATTTATAGAGGCAAATAGAAACTGACATAACGACCGAAAAAAATTATTTTCGTATATTTTTTATGAAAATGGTTATTTTTTAAACTCAAAAAATTTCAAAAGAATTTTTTCACACCTTTATGTGAAATTGCAACTTTTTTGTCTGAAACATTTTTCTGTTTCATCGTATGCTTGCAAGATATAACGGTACTCAGACATTTTTCGAAAACTCAGATAAATGCTATCCAAAAATTTTGAAAAAATGTACACTACTCTGTTTGATACACTCGGCAAAATAATTAAAGGAACAGAAGATTTTCCCATTTTTTATGTGACTTTTGCGTGACTGTAACTTCGTAAAAAATTGTTGTATTGAGATGAATAAAAGAGCATTTTCAAGCTTGATATATCTAGTTCCAAAATCTTATGATTAAATGTTTTTTCTGGTCATTGATCATGGCACAATGAAGGAAAATTTTACAAAAAAAAATTTTCAAAAAATTTTCCGTTTTTCAGAGCTGTTGCCGGGATCGAGAAAATTTTTTCTGACTCGATCAATAACACAGTTACTTAGCCTAATTCTCCATCTTCGATTTGATTCTTTTATTTTTTCTGTATCACAGTTTTTTGCAGAGATATCGGCCGGTGAATACGAAAACATTTTTTTTCGTTTGATCATCGATATCTCATGAACCGGTCATCTTACTGCAAATCGACCGACAGTTTTGAAAACTCGAATGAACTGCGTATAAGGTTTAATTATTGTTTTGGGGAAAAATTTTTTTTTCACCTTTTGCATTTACTTGAAAAAGATGCAAAAAACCTACTTTTTCTGGTTATCTAGAAAATTAACCAGTACTTTGCAAGTATTGCTGAAAGTACAAATCTTTGTGGGTGCCACGCTACCTCGATATATCCCCAATAACCCTGTAAAATTTCGAATTGATCCGTCCGTCCGTTTTTCTACCCCGAGGTGGCAATCTTTAACAAAAGTTGGAGGAACACCCTTACGATTATTGAGATGAAAAAAACAAAATTTCTTGCTGACTCTCACGATTCATTATTGAATACTCATGAAATTTCTTGTTTTCTTGAAAAAAAAAGATTAAAACCTTTTTTAATTTGCGCAATCGAAAATTTTCAGATTATTTGGTGGATACAGTAAGTATCTGTTCATTTTTTGTGAAATTTTTTGTTTTGCGTTTCATAATTCATCGAGTTGAAATTAATTGCATTAATTAAAGGTTGCTTAGATACCGATACCAGATACAGCGTGTCTGCGAATAGTTTTTTGTTTTTTATCTCAATAATCATCCGATGATGTTTGAAGGGCAAAACAGGTGTTTCATCAAGTTTCGTTAAAAGTTGCCACCTCGGGGTAGAGAAACGAACTGACGGATGAATTCGAAATTGGACAGGGTTATTGGGGATACATCGAGGTAGCGTGGCACCCACAAAGATTTGTACTTTCAGCAATACTTGCAAAGTACTGGTTAATTTTCAAGATAACCAGAAAAAGTGGTCTTTTTGCATCTTTTTCAAGTGAATGCAAAGGGTGAAAAAAAAAATTTTTTCCGCAACAATAATTAAACCTCATACGTAGTTCATTCGAGTTTTCAAAACTGTCGGTCGATTTGTTGTAGGATTACCGGTTCATGGAATATCGATGATCAAACGAAAAAAGATGTTTTCTTATTCACCGGCCGATATACTGAAAAAATAAAAGAATTAAATTGAAGATGAAAAATTAGGCTAAGTAACTGTGTTATTGATCGAGTCAGAAAAAATTTTCTCGATCCCGGCAACAGCTCTGGAAAACGGCAAATTTATTGAAAATTTTTTTTTGTAAAATTTTCCTTCATTGTGCCATGATCAATGGCCACAAAAAACATTTTATCATAAGATTTTTGAACTAGACATATCAAGCTCGAAAATGCTCCTTTATTCATCTCAATACGACAATTTTTCACAAAGTTACAGTCACGCAAAAATCACGTAATAAATGGAAAAATGTTCTGTTCCTTTAATTTTTTTGCCGAGTGTATAATCAAATAATTTGACCAAATTTTAATTTTTTTGAGTGCACAACTTTTTGACTGTTCGAAATCGCACGGAATGCGATGTTTCAGAACTGTTTGAATTATGCAACTACAATTATTTGAAATGTTGTTCATACCTGGTTTCAGAAATTAATATACATGCATCAAAAAATTAAGGAGGTACATCTGTGTAGACTGCCGGAAAAGTAGGTGAATTTTGGGAATTATTATCTCAAAAACTATTTGTCTGATTAAATCCAAGTTGGTTTTATTTGAAAGTATATACATTGAGGTATGTTGACGATTTTTCATGTAAATATATACTGAATGAGAGCGCTGTTATTCTGGCCGGCGTAAAACAACTTTGTCGTCGGCACGGTTTGCGGTTCTCACTTTTTTTCGCAGTCGGTTGGTCTGAAACAAAAATTTCGAGAAGATTCTCAAAGTGTAACGTCTTGAGCTGTTCGGCACGTAGGATTTTTTCTATTCTATTTTTTTACACAAAATGGCGCTTGTGTTGTGCCCCGCAATTTTCATTACATTCTTTGCACTATAAATTCATTTAAAGGTTATAAAATAAATTTACGAAACAATTATACGCACGATATAATTGTTTCCCACGATTGAACATCGCTGATCTCGAATCAGGCGATATGAAAGGAAATACGGCATTTCCTTTACAGACAGGAAACCATACAAATTTAGAGAACAAAAATTCATGAACAATTATATCGAGTATATAATTGTTCCCCACAGTCATCGAACCAGTCGATACAGAATTTGCTAACGAAACTGCTTACGCTAAAATTGCTTACGCCCAAGTTCAATAAACTCAATAAATTCATTTCAAAACACCTCGAACATTGACCGTGCTGACCAAGAACCAGGTGATTGGCCAGCAACGATCAGACCACCAAAATTGCAAAATCAGCTTCTCGATGACGAGCCCCGAACAACCGAAAAGCTCGCCATCAAAAAGCCAGTCTTACTCGAACCATCAAATTGAGCGATCCTCCTCAAAGTAGACTCCCGTGCCGTGACAGAGTTTCCACATCGGTCTTAGGAACGCGAGCGTGGTTCTTTGAGATAAACCCGCGGCACGGTAATCGTACAGTACGTCGCGCCGCAATTAACAGCATAACATAATCAATTACGTGAGTGCGTGTTTTAAATCAAACGCGAACCAGTGATCCAGGGTGGATGGTTCGGTTTCCGGTTAAAACAGCGCGAAGTAACTGAACGAGAAACCTGTGAGTCAATTGAAATCTCTGAATGGATATCGTCACAACTTGTAAGACGATATCGCATTCCACACCGGTCAATCTGTGTAGACTAAATTGCAAGAAACATCTTTATAATAAACCAAAACCGTGCTAATATATTTATTTGAGTTTTACTCTTAATTGGCAACCGATCCCAAAACAACATATCCCTCCTGACCCGTAATCCAAGAGTCTAAAGAGACACGGGCCATCCGGGGACACAACACTTGATTGAAATTTAAATTCACTTTTTAACCTCAATTTACGACCTTTTTTGGTTTATAAAAAAAAACATTAGTTAAAAAAAAAAATCCTACGTGCCGAACTTCATTGCCTATCCGTGCACATTGTGTCCAAATTTTGAAAAAATCTGTCAATCCGTTATCTAAAAAAAAGTGGGAACCGACTTTGAAAAGCGGTTTCGAGATAAACGCGTTTGAAATTTGGGAACTCGCTATATATTTATATAAAAAATCGTCAACATACCTGAATGTATATACTTTCAAATAAAACCAACTTGGATTAAATCGGACAAACAGTTTTTGAGATGATAATTCCCAAAATTTACCTACTTTTCCGGCAATCTACACAGATGTGCCCCCTTAAAGGAACGGAAATTCTTTTAATTTTTCTACGTGATTTTTGCGTGGCTCTAACTTTGCGAAACATTGTCGTATTAAGATGAATAAAGAAGCATTTGGAAGCTTGGCATGTCTAGCTTTGAAACCTTATGACAAACATTTTTTTTGGCCATTGGTCATGGCACATTCGAGAGCGACGTCGTAAAGAAAATTAAAATCAAAATTACCGATTTTCTAAGTTGACCTTGGGCTCAAAATTTGTTTCTCTGACTCAATAAATAACACAGTCGTTTAGCCTGATTCTTCGCCATTGATTTATTTATTTTTCTTTTTCTGTACGACAATTTGTCGTTGAGATATCGGTCGGTGAAACAAAAAATATATTTTTTCGTTTGATCTTCGATATCTTATGAACTGATAACCTCATAGCAAATCAACCGGCAGTTTTAGAAACTCAAGGAAATCGCGTATGAGCTTCAATTATTGTTTTGGGTTGATCATTTTTTTACACTTTGCATTTACTTGGCAAAATGGCAAAAAACGCCTTTTCTGGTTATTTATTAATATCGCTGAAAGTACAAACGCTTGGGAGTGCCCCCTTACCTCAATGTATCGTCGATAACCCTGTAGAATTTCGAATTGCTCCGCCCATCCGTTTTCCTACCCCAAAGTGGCAACCTATAACAAAAATTAGAGGAATACCCTTTTTGCTCTTTAAACATCATCAGATGATTATTGAGATGTTTTTTTCATCTCACTATTCATCCGATGATGTTTAAAAAGCAAAAAGGGTATTCCTCAAATTATTGTTAAGGGTTGCCACTTTGGGGTAGGAAAACGGATGGGCGGAGCAGTTCCGAATTTACAGGGTTATTGACGATACATTGAGGTAAGGAAGCACTCACAAACATTTGTACTTTCAGCAATACTTGCAAAGTACTGGTTAATTTTCTAGGTAACCAGAAAAAGTGCATTTCTTGTATCTTTTTCAAGTGAATGCAAAGAGTGAAAACAAAATATTTCACCCAAAACAATGATTACAGCTCATATTCAATTTATTTGAGTTCCCAAAACTGCCGGTTGATTTGCTATAGGGTAATCGGTTCATGAGATATCGAGGATCAAACGAAAAAAGATGTTTTTTTATTTACCGACCGATATCTCGGCGAAAAATTGTTGTACAGAAAGAGGAAAAAAATGAAATTGAAGGTGAAGAATCAGGCTAAATTACTGTTTTATTTATTGATTCAGAAAAAAATTTAAGCCCAAGGACAACTTTGAAAAACGGAAATTGATATTTAATTTTTTTTTACGTCATTGCTTTCGATTGTGCCATGACCAATGACCAAAAAAAAGTTCATTATAAGGTTTCAAAGGTAGACATGTCAAGCTTCAGAATGCTTCTTCATTGATCTTAGTACAGCGATGTTTTAAAAAGTACAACCACGCAAAAATACCGTCAAGAAATGAAAAGAATTTCCGTTCCTTTAATTTTTCGATGGCTGTACCTCTATTATATGTATGAAAAACTATGCAAGCATGCGCAATCCGATCGGTGGCACCGATAAGGGCGAAAATTAGAAATAATGTTGAGGTTATCAGGTTTTATGTGTGTGCAAATTTGAATGCCTGAAGCTCACGCCGTTCTCGAGTTGTAGACACTGACATTTTTTGAGGGTTGTTACACGTGCACAACACTGATTCTCAAAATCAGAACAGATTAGCGAAATGATATTCATTATGGCCATAGAAAAAAATATCGAAACAGATATTGATCATACATGTGAAGTATCACACAGCAAAACTGCCAGTCTGGGACCTGCTCCCTTCCTATTCCGCGAAGGCGTGCTCCCACATTTTCGGAAAATTTGATTTTATTTATCATTTAAGGAGTTGAAAAAAAGGATTTTTTCAAAGTTTCACAGTGCGATTTATATCGAAACTTTTTTTTGTCACAATGAAAGATAGCATTTTCGCATTTTTAAACGATAAAATGTCTGTTTTTCGTTTAGCATCATTTCCTCCAGATTGATTGAAAAGATGTTTATATTAATAATGATAATGATGAGCATTGGTAAAAAAAACAATTTTACTGTTATTATCCTAATTTTGTTACGGATTTTTAAAAAGTTAGTACAACTATCATATTTTCTATAATTATTGATATAATATTTCTTTCGTACAATCAGATTTTCTTCCGCCGTGCAATTCGACCGCGCAATCCCATGGTGCTACCTTTTCGACCCAAAAAAACTATAAATTATCTTATCGGGAAAAAATATTATCCAAACGGGTCTTTCAATTACAACGCGAGCTTTCAAGAACCCGGAAAACAATTAGAAATCTTAAGTGCCGATCGGCCGCGCCATTGTCCGTACCGCAAATACTCGAGGGCGCCGCGAAGCACTTAGATGAAAATAGATTGACAATAGTTTCGATGCAATTTAATCATATTAAACGTTCCCCGTGGAAAAAAACCGAGAGAGAATTTGCTTTAGGTTTGTTTTATCAGTCACCCAAAGCGTACATGTTTCTTAAAGACGTCAAAGGTTTTGCCTTGCCTTGCGAAACCCTGATCAGACAGTGGTACAATGAACTAAATATAAAACCCGGAATAACCGCGGATCTTTTTTCAACCCTAGAACTAAAATTTCCGTCGATGTCGCTACCGGAGCGACAATGCGTTCTTTTATTTGACGAAATGGCGATCAAGGAGATGTTAGAATATGACTCGAAAGACGATTGCGTCGTCGGCTTGCAAGATCTCGGGCATCTTGGCCGCGTTGACAAACCCGCAAATTATGCCCTCGTATTCATGCTCCGAGGGTTATTATATCCATGGAAGCAGCCCCTCGTCCACTTTCTATCGTGTGGGAACGTCAAAGGGGACATATTATCCGAAATCATTTTGACCGTCCTAAATGCGCTTTTTCAGATCGGAGTTGAAGTACGTTCCATTGTTTGTGATCAGGGTCCACCTAACCGAAAAGCTATTTTAAATTTGGGAATAACTCAGGAAAAGCCTTACTTTCATGTATCGGGACATAAAGTTTTTTTCAATTACGATCCATGCCATTTGATAAAATCTATTCGTAACAATTTGCTTCAGCGGGACATAGTTATCGGATCAGAACGTATTTCGTGGGGGGCGATTCGGGAACTCCGCGATGTAGAACGAACCCATTCATCTCGAGCGGCACATAAGTTGACGGACCGTCACATAGATCCGGTGGCATTCCAACGCATGAGTGTCAAGTTGGCGACACAAGTCTTCAGCGCGTCTGTGAGCGCAGCAATGACTACCGGACGGATCACGGGCGATCTCCAGCATCCGGATAATATAGCCACCGCGAATTTCGTAAAAAAAATGAATGACATTTTCGATTGCCTTAACAGCAGGCACGCGAACAATCCAAATCCGCTGAAACGAGGGCTGTCCGACAAATCGCCGCAGGTCGAGAAGTATTTAGAAAATGCGCTTGCCTGGATATCAAAGTGGGAGGTATCGATTGGAAGCATACCGCCGTGCTTTCCAGGCTTACAATTATCTATAACTTCAACCTTGCAACTCTGGCGCGATCTTCGCGAGGAAAACGTCCTTTATCTTTTGACGACGCGGTTGAATCAAGACCCGATTGAAAATTTGTTTGCAACGTTGCGTAGCCGTTGCGGCCACAATGACAACCCATCGGCATTGCAATTCCGTCGAAACTTGCAGTACAGCATGACTGTTCATTCAATGAAACCGCCGGTAGGGACGAATTGCGAGGAAGATGACGCTGACTTGACACTCACGTGCGGTTCCATCTCGAGCCAAAAAGATGAAGCCGGCGGAGGCGATATAGCTGTCGAGGGTAATCAACATGCAAGTCAAGTCGATGAAATGCGCGACGAGATCGAGGGACCCGATGAAATTGCCGATTTCGCCGAGTCTGTCGAGACCAATGACGACAGCAAATCTCACGAGAATGATGCGATCGAAGAAACTGTAGCGACAGACGAGCCTATGGAGACTTCGTCCGAGCAACACAATATTAGTTTGTCCGTTACACTAGAAGAGTGCACCATGAGATATGTAGCCGGCTACTTACTCCATAAATGTTTACGTAAATTCAATTGCGAAAAATGTAGAGACGAATTTGTTAAAGGAAATCAGATCCTCGAAAGTAATAGTGAATTATTAATGTTTTTCAAATCATACACAACCGCAGACGGAGAGCAGCTCGGCCATTTGAAGGCTCCCGTCGATGAATTTCACGATTTAATTGTCATCGCGTATCGGTGCTTTCAAAAAGAATTTCTGCCTCGCATAACGATTGCACATTTGGGCCAGAATCTCGGACGGCGGATCCATGAAACTTTCATGTCGACAGATTCGGAAATCTGGTCATCAAGTAGTGAGTGTGAAGACCATCGCAGCTATATCATCAATCTTTTCATTCGGACGCATATTTTTAACAACCTTAAGTGGATCTCACGCGATATTCGAGATAAAAAGCGAAAGAAAAATCAAAAACGTCGTCCATCAGACCAATCCGCGGCGAAACCGAATCGCAAATTAATGAAGGTGACTCATTGCTGAATCGGCTCGCAATCCTCTTAAATTGTAAAAGTCATTCATTTTTATATTTTTCTACTTTTTTCCTGTTTTTGATTTTTTGAGTTTTGCATTTTTCGTTCGGCTTGCTTCTTTCGTAATTGTATTTTCATATATATGCGTTAATCTTTTTTTTAATTCATTATAGTAGGATAAAGGGGGTCGCTAAATTTAAAATGCACCCTAATCTGTGAGAGGCACGTGGACTCACATTAAAAAAGCACCCCAATTCGTGCGAGGCTGGGAGACTCACGTGAAAAAAGCACCCCCATTTTGTGAGAGGCACGGGGACTCACGTTAGAAAAGCACCCCAGGAATACCAAGTTTCAGTAATCTAGTTTCAGATTACCTGGTCTAGATTACTGATTCTTAACATTTTTCTATTTAAATGTTTTTGTTAATATAAATTTTACTTGCAGGAGGGCTATCATGTATATATTTAAATGATTCGAAGCCGATGGCAGTTCCAATCGATTTTTACTACTTTTCTACTCACACATGTGCATACAAACTTAAGCAGTAGTTCAACAGTAGAGCAAACTTTTCTCGATCGAATATCATTCGTTTATAGAAGTCCCACAAATCTTAACCTCAATAGACTGGGCCCAAATTCAATATCGAATTATAAAACATTATTCTTTTTATAAAAATCTACTTTTTTTCGAAATCTAATAAAAAACACGTACAGAAACAACCATACAACAGAACAACCATAAAAAATAACTAATTCAGCAAATAAAATCTTTTCGTAATCTCTGTAATCTGAGTAAATTGTTTGGAAAGCTCGGTCAATTATAGGTAAAATGATTTTTTTTTCTTTTTTTTTGAGATGCAAGTTCGTTTACCTCCTCGTGGTGCATCTTGGAAACAAAGGTGGTTATAATAATGTGATATAACGCATGATATTACTTTTAATTATGAAGAAACATGAGATAAAAAATATTGGATTGAAGCGAAAGTGTGTCATCGGATAATAATAAATATTTGTTGTGAAATGTTGCACGTATTATAACCATGTTTGGCTAAAAACCAACGGAGATAATAAATTATTCTAGCAGTCAGTGATGCTACACCTTTTGATTGATACTATTTGGAATCGACTGAAAATTGATGTCGTTACTCTTAGTTGGTGGTGTCCTCAAAG
>CAXAQZ010000526.1:0-12276 GCA_963971145.1 Sussaba pulchella | reverse complement strand
TACTCCGCGAGACGCTGGGTCGTCTGCTCCACGACAAGGAGGGATGCTGACGTTGGAAGCAGCCCTCAAGACCGTGCTGAAATTCCATGGAGGGGGGCCCGACGAGCTGGATGCCTTTCTCTACTCCTGCGAGACGGTTCAAAGGAGGGTGCACTGGGAGGATCAGGGCCTGTTCTTGGAGTTGATATTGTCGAGTCACATCACCGGAAGGGCCTCACAAGAGTTGCGGCACAAGAATATTTATACTGTCAAGGAGTTGCGGACGGAGCTGGAGGCGCTCTACGGTCAGCGCAAGTCGCTGTCGGCCCTCCAGGTGGAGTTCCACTCCCTGCGGCAGGGCGCCGAGGAAAATGTCGCCGCATATGCGGCTCGCACCGAGAACGTTACCACGGAATTGGTAACTAAGTTGACCGAGAACGTTGCATCGGAGAGGGATGCTCGTACGCTCGAGGATTCTACGCGGAAATGCGCGCAGGCTATCTTCGAGAATGGGCTGCAGGGGCAGGTGCAGATGCTCGTGAGGGCGAGGAACTACTCCACCCTCCATGAGGCCGTGACCGGGGCGAAGGAGATCGAGAACCTGGTCAACCCAAGAAGTTTTGGGGGGTCACGGAACCACACCACACCTAAAACCTACGACCCCGCAGGGAAAAGTCGACGAGGAAAGGCGCTGCTACAACTGCGGGGAGCCGGGGCACCTAAGTCGAGACTGTACGCAAAAATCCAAACGTACAATTCTACCGCAGGCGGCCAAGGCCGTGGACCAGGTCGAAGTTTTTTGCAGGTATTGCAAGAGGTCAGGACATGTCGCTCGGGACTGCAGGAAGCGTCGATGGAACCAGCGGAGAGGCAGCGGAAGCGGCGGAGAGAAATCCCAATCCGACGGAGGAGGGTCCAGCGACGAACAGGGGGCCGGACGCGAGTCCCAATCATACACTGATACGGGGGCAGTGGGGAAGAGGACCATAGGAACCTTGGACGTACTAACGTTATCGGTTGGAGCTGTTCCAGCTCCCCTGCAAACGTTCCCGATCACTCTGCCTGCCGGCAGCGCAGTGAGTGATTTCGTAGTCGAGTCAGCGGATGCCGTCGAAGGACTACTGACCCTGAAGGCCGATACGGGGGCTCAGTGCTGCGTCATCAGGGCAAGCAGCCTGCTGCCCGAAACAGCGGTTAAGGACTGTAACGTGGAGCTTATGGGAATTTCCGGTCGGAAGTTCAGACCGAAGGGTGTCGTGGAACTGACTCTCAATTTACCCGCAGTCAACGTTAAACACCCTTTCTTTGTCGTAACCGACGAGTTAGCGTTGCAGGTACCTGGGGTACTGGGGATGGACTTTCTCAGAAAACATAACGTTGATATCTACGGCGGCGAAAAGATAAAAATCTACGGTCATGAGATGCCGCTGATCGACGGAAGGGTGACCGAGGAGTCACCCCCGCGTCGTAAAACAATAGCCCACACGAGAGTGGAAAGTAAATTCGTTGGCGTCGTGGAAATACACGCAGCGGTACCTAACGTCACCACGGGGTCAGGCGACACACCCACGGGGGGAAATAATCGTATAACGGGCTTCGGCAACGCGGACGGGAGCACGTGTTCGGTGCACCGTCTCATAACGCAACCCGAGCCGGTAGACGGTGGCACGGCAAAGGCGCCAGAAGAACGCATAGCGCACACGAGCGCAGAGGCCGATTGCCAAAGATTGCTGAGTTTGCAAAAACCCTCTGAAGCTGGTTCGCGAAGATCGTCGCGCGGGAGCGACACAGACAGCGACATCGGTCCGCCACTCAAGAGGAACAGGGACGGCGACGCCCGCGTCGAGCACGGAGACGCAAGAGGCAGCAAGCTCCATACGTCGCATGTGAGCGACGAAGACATCGGCGGGGGAACCGTGAAAGGCTTGGGCAGCGGCGATGCCCGCACTCTCCCCGACGATAGAAGCGCGCGGGGCATCACGACCCCTCCCACGGTCCAACAAGGGTTGAGAGGGCACTGTGGGGTGGGAAGGTACACCCCCTCATGCCTAAGTCGTCTGAGGAGGCGTTAAGGAAATCAGTTGGTTGGTAAAATGGCCGAGGCGTATAAAAAAAAATAAAAAAAAATAGGGAAAAATATATATATATTTAAGGAACAGATGGAAGAAACAATTCGATAATATCGCGCCAGTTGCAATCAGGTGGTGTACGCTAGGTGAGTTAACGGCGGTAACCCCGGCCTGTGTTAGCTTGCACTCGTCAGCAAAATTCCACGACGACTCCGGTCACAACTGTGTCGGTGGGCCTCGGGGCCACCAACCTGGTGGAGGTGCGCGCGTGAGAGAGAGAAGGAGAGCCTCGTGACGATCTCACGAGACAGCTGGGCCAGCGTTACGCCCGTTACCCCCTAGCATTGCGAAATCCTGGTGTGAGGAGTTAAGTAGGAGTAAAAACTAATTTCTAAAATTCTCAATGAATTTTTACTTTTTAGGGGGGAGGAGTGTTGTGCCCCAGAATTTCGGAAAGAATATTTAGTTGCGGCATTCGACATTCCTAAGGGAGTGTCGAAAGCCGCGGTCATCATTTTGTAAAACGGTGACTCGGTCGATGACCCGATCGATTGCTCGTCGTTCGCAGCCATTGCGCCAGCACAGTCTCGCTGGCGCAGCACCGTTGGCTAATATCAAAGCGGGTGCAGCGACCGAGTCGACCTACTAACCCTCCGATCAGGGATATATTAATGACCAGGGTGACGACCAACGTCAGTCAAGTTTTCGGATCAAGTTGGAATCGCTGCTCGAAGCGAGACTCCCGAACCGCGGTAGCTACACTCTTCCACGGGTGCTTAGGATCTGCCGGCTACGCACGGTTCGGTAAAGGTACAAGTCGGTACCGGAAATTGTAAAAGAACATTGTAATCTTGTAATAAAAACCAACACACAAACTAGTTCTACGTGAATTCTAATTCTTCAACGGTAAAAGATCCCCAAAAAATAAATAATTAAATGAAAACGCCCTCCCTTCCCGTTCCATCACAGTAAAACGGTCGGTGGGCACAACAACAGTAACTTCCTTCCGCGGATCTCGAAAGATACTTTACGCGTTGGCATAAGTCACACCTCAAAACGTGTCTTTTAACATCTCGCGACATTCCTTCCCAGTAAAAGAAACGTTTTAGGTGGCTTAGAGTCTTGAACACACCAAGGTGACCTAAACGTTCGTGTTCGCAAGATACTATCTTCGCTCGTATTTTTTCTGGTACGAAAATACACCAATCATTTTGATTTCCCTTATGAAACCAAATGTCTCGATACTTTTGAAAATTTTCGTTTCCGATCTCTGTATGTTGTTTTTCTAATTGAATAATAACGGGGTCACATTGTTGCAATTGATTGAGGGTTTTTAAATATTTCTTTAACACCGGATCAAGTTCGAGTTGACACACTAACGTTAATGCATTGATAGAGGAATAATTTTCAGTACTAAATTCGTTACTTTTTAGGATCGATATTAAAATTGTTTCCGGTTCGTCTTGATGGAAGACTCCATTCGGGTTTCGACTAAAAAAATCAGCGACAATATTGTCCCGGCCATTACAATGTACAACGTCAAACGTGTATTCTTGCAAATACAGACACCACCTCGTGAGTCTTGGTGTTGTATACATCGTTTCCCGAAGAAATATTAATCCCTTATGATCAGTTATTAGTTCAAATGGCCTTCCAATCAAATAAATCCGAAATTTCGTAATAGCATACACGATGGCAAGCAATTCTTTTTCCGTTGTGGTATAGTTAATTTCAGCGGCTCTCAAACACCCACTGACCAGTGAAATTACGCGATGGTTTCCTTCGTCATCGAACTGATACAAAATACCACTGAGGCCTTTATCAGACGCATCAGTTTGAACTTTGAATGTTTCTTCAGGAAAGTAATGAGACAACTCTATGGTTTTTGTGAAATTATTTTTTAGCTCCTGAAACGCTCTAGAATGATTTTCTGTCCAAATCCACGGAATATCCTTTCGCAATAACGATCGAAACGGTTCTATATAATTCGAATGACAGATACTAAACTGTCGATAATAATTACACAAACCTAAAAACTTTTGGAGATGCAGCTTATTTTGCGGCTCAGCAAAGTTTTTAATAATATCGAGCTTATCCGGATTCGGTTCGATACCTTTCGACGTTAGAATAAATCCGAGAAACGGAACAGACGTTTGGCAAAGCAAAACTTTATTCAGTTTGAGCGTGAAATTGTGATGCAATAATTTTTGAAATAATCGTTCGAGATGTTGGACATGATCCTCGAAATTCTTTGAAGTTACTAATAAATCATCTATATATGAAGTTACACAATCCTTTAAATCATCCCCCAGCGCTAGACTAAGAGCACGGATGAAACCACTACTTGCTGTTTTCAAACTAAATGGAACTCTACGAAACTGATAAAGAGTCGAGCCGTGTAGGAAAGCCGTATATGGTCGAGATTCCTTAGCTAGCGGAATCTACCAGTAACCACACGTTAAATCAAAAGTTGACATCATTTTAATTCCCTGGTATTTTTGTAGTAATTCGTTAATATGCGGAGGGGCCTCGTTATCGCCTTCTATTATGTTATTCAGAAACCGAGCATCTAAGCAAACTCGAATTTGCCCATTTTTCTTTTTAACGATAGTTAAAGGGTTACAGTAAGAACTAACGGACCTTTCGATTACACCAGCTTCTAGCATTGCACGTATTTCTCGATCGACGGATTCGCGGAGGGCTAACGGAATGGGGTACGAACGACGAACAACAGGATTAGATTTGATTGGCTTGATTTCATGCTGATATATCGAAGTACATCCCGGTTTGTTGGAGAATAATTGTTTGTATTTTTTCATCAGGTTTATGACAACATGAAACTGTTCCGAATCTAGCGCGTTTAGCTTTCGCACGACCGAGCCTAAATCCTCGGAGAAAACTTCTGAGTCGTTGACATCCATTACACCAACACTCCCATTGTCACACATATTGTTGACAGTGGTTGTGTTATTATCATCATGTTTATCGTTATTAAGCGATTCAGTATTATTAGACGATTTATTGCTTTCGCGAATAACATTTACATATAAATTTCTCACAATCGGTAATCCGACATTATTTTCGATATGATTAGAACTATTATTATTTTTCGGTTCCATAATCATCACATCAATATTATCGTTATTCTCACGATTTATTATCAACGTAGACTGAATATCTCCGACTTTGCGCGAGACTTCGTCTTTATCACCAACGACATCTGAATCCATTAAAATATTATATGGTTTCTTAAAATCATCTACTTCGCATAATGCGACATTATTTTGCAATAAATCGTTTCGAATCAAAACTATATTGATTTGGCTGTCTTCGATCGTCAACAAAAGTCTCTCCGACGGTCCAGACTCAAGCGACACTACATTTCGTCCCAGCTTAACACCACAAATATGAATTTCTCTAACATCGTAATAGATCCGAGCTTTGTTTTTATGTAGCCAGTCATTACCTAGTATGACATCGGACGTTAAAAATGGAATAACAAGGAAAACGTATTGAATTTTATGATTTTCTATATTTATTTCTATCATGATCTGCCGCTTGACCAGTGTTCTTTTTTGAGTTATCGCGGCTACTATATGCATGTTCGTGACCGGCATTTCACAGACTGTACCGATGTTTAAAAGTCTTTTATAGAAATCCTCGGATACACACGTTACCTGACTACCAGTATCCACTAATGCCCTTACATTCATCTCTCTAATTGTAACGTTTAAACGGGGCGAAGGTGCCAGTATATCCGACGGTCGGTAAGGTTGAGCTACTTCCTCACTCATAGCATCGTTACTGAGGTCCTCAACAAAATCATAAAATTGACGACACGAAATCGGACCAGAATGATTCGTGTCCGTTTTTAGTTTAAATGATTAACGTTGTTTGCAGTTGTATTGTTACGTTGTGCCTGAGTATCGCGCGATCTGTCGTGCTGTTGAGTATTATGAGATTGATTGAAATTCGGAGGAGGATATCTCACGTCTGGCAATTGATATCGCGGTCTTTGGAATGCTCGTTGCCGGCCGTTGTACCGTCTATTATGACTGCAATAATTGTTCCTATTATATTGTTCGTTCTGATTATTATTCTGCCTAGGTTCGATCTGTCGTTCGCATAACTGTATATTATTTATGCTATTTCCTCGACGATCGTTATTTGTCTGTTGGTTACTACCGTTTTTCCATTCACGATTTTTATCGATCTCGTTATCTCTATTAAAACTGTCCATTTGCGTTAGGGTCTGAGAAACACGTTCCGTGTCAGAATAATCGATGGTTGCGAGAGCTGTTTGTATCCTATATGGAAATTGCTGAACGATTTTATAATTAACTTTGTAAGTCGATAACGGGGGTTCAAAATGTTTCGAATCATTCAATTGTTTGAAAAAATAAGCTTGGAGTGAGCCGTCCTTCCATCTATATTTACGCGAATTCCACACATCTTTGAAACGAACTTGGATCGGAATCGAATAAAATTCCTTGCGAAATTCTGTCTTAAAAGCCTCGAATGTATTTAACGCCTGTTTGTTTATCTCGTACCAAACCTTTACACGTCCTTCGATAAAACTCTCTATTACTAACATCTGATGCTCAGCGCGAACGTTCTTGAATTTAAACTATCGTTCGATATCGGTTATAAATTCGAGCGGATTGCTTTCTTCCGAAAACTTGGGTATTGGAATTTTAATATGTGAATATTGTAAATGGCTTACGAGACCGTTGACCAGTTGATCGCCGATATCGCCGTTTCGTTGTCTCTCTCGGTTGTCGATGTTGATACCCATGTTCGATGGATTATCGATTTGCGCTCGTAGTCGCTGTATTTCGGCTCTATCTTCTTCGATTTCACCCTGAGCTCTTCTCAAACGCTCCCGCAGCTCGTTGAATTGCGCGCTGCTAGGACTCGCTGGATTTGTTTCATCGACCATCATACCGCTGTCCCTAGATCGCTTAGAGGTGCTATTAGAATTCGTAATTGTACAAAGTTTTCGTTTTAGTTTCGCTTTCTCTTTTATTACTCTCTGTTGAATAACGGGCTGCTCCGAATTACCAAGCGTAGCCTTCGACCGAGTGGTCCGAGGTGTAACAATAGATTTTTTTTTGTTATTGGCATGAGCTCACCGTCGTGATTCGTGCCACTATGTTGGGCGCCAATTTATGTAGTGATTTTATTTATTTTATTCTTATTTATTTTATTAATGTTGCATGGATTATTTATTATTTAAATTAATATACAAATATATGGGGAAAGCCCGTTCAATTCGAACGGGTCAAAACCCTCACCCCTTCAGTAATGGTTGGCAATTTTTTATTCAGTTTGGGGTAACCCAAAAACATCTCTTGATTTTTTTGGAAATTTTCCCACCGCCCCCTCCCCCTTAGAAAAATTAAAAGAATGAAAAATAAGAGAAATCAGACTGAGCGATATTTTTAAAATCGATGAATTTTTTTTCATGTATTCTGTGCTCGGAAAAATCAAGTTTCTATATAAATTCAGAATGGGATCTTTTTCGCTTATATTTGATTTTTTGATTTTTATTTTTGGAAACTAGGAAAATTCCGACACATTAAAAATAATAATTTTGGTTTTTGCTTTTAAATCAACGAAAAATAAACCATTCTTGTGAAAAATTCAATATCTTGATTTTTTCGGCTTCAATATCGATTTATTTTATTTGGACATGGTTCTTGCATTTCCTCCAACCTGAACCTGGGTGAAAAAGGCAGAGCGATATTTTTAAAATCGACGAATTTTTTTTCATGTATTCTATGCTTGAAAAAATCAATATTTCATATAAATTGAGCGTGGGATCTTTTTTGCTTTTATTTTAAAAAAAAACTTTTTTTTTCGGAACTATGAAAATTCCGACAAACATTAAGATTAATAATTTTAGTTTTTTTTTAAAAATCGATAAAAAATAAATCATTCGTATGAAAAAATCGATATCTTGATTTTTGCGGCTTGAATATCGATTCATTTTATTTGGACTTGTTTTTTGCATTTCCTCCAGTCTTTGAATTTTTTGAAGCCCCTTAGATACATCCTATCCTCTTACTGCACCTTCCTCACGTTCATATTACATTTTTTAGGGACCTGGGGTTAGTTGCAAAGTTATGGAACGAAAAAAAGGATGCTAAAAACAAAATTTCCATACAAACCCGGGTGAAAAAAGAAGAGCGATATTTTTAAAATCGATGAATTTTTTTTCATGTATTCTGTGCTTAATATAACTTGTGTAAACTCCCAATCAAAAGCCTTGTGAGACTCCAACTTAACGAAAAAGAAAACAAAAGTGAATGAATTATTAAAAGTCGAAATTCAAGTCGAAAAAATCAAGATATCGATTTTTTCATAAGAATGATTTATTTTTAATTGATTTTCTTAAAAAAATTAAAATTTCCATTTTTTAAGTTTGTCAAAATTTTTATAGTTTTCAAAATTAATAATTAAAAATAAAATATAAGCAAAAAAGATCCCAATCTAAATTTATATAGAATATTGATTTTTTCAAGCACAGAATACATGAAAAAGAATTCATCGATTTTAAAAATATCGCTCTGCCGTTTTCACCCAGGTTCAGGTTGGAGGAAATGCAAGAACCATGTCCAAATACAATAAATCGATATTGAAGCCGAAAAAATCAAGATATTGAATTTTTCACGAGGATGATTTATTTTTTGTTGATTTAAAAGCAAAAATCAAAATTATTATTTTTAATGTTTGTCGGAATTTTCCTAGTTTCCAAAAATAAAAATCAAAAAATCAAATATAAGCAAAAAAGATCCCATTCTGAATTTATATAGAAACTTGATTTTTTTGAGCACAGAATACATGTAAAAAATTCATCGATTTTAAAAATATCGCTCAGTCTGATTTCTCTTATTTTTTATTCTTTTAATTTTTCTAAGGGGGAGGGGGCGGTGGGAAAATTTCCAAAAAAATCAAGAGATGTTTTTGGGTTACCCCAAACTAAATAAAAAATTGCCAACCATTTCTGAAGGGGTGAGGGTTTTGACCCGTTCGAATTGAGCGGGCTTTCCCCATATATATAGAAACGAATTCAAGAAGTTTATTCAAGGAGAAAAATGAAAGCATGTGCAGAATGTATAGCAATTGTAAATATTTATTTTAAAATAATAAGAGCGCAGCGTATATAATAGAAATTAATATTCCGATTTTCAGCAAAAGTCCTTTTATCACACACACACACACGGTACAGACGAATCCATTTACATACGTAAATATATATATAAGTTTTTACACAGTCGAGTTTTACCGCGGAGTTCAGTGGAAAGAAAACAACAGAGAAAACAAATGACGGACGCCGAGTCTAACCGAAAATTATACAAAATCTAATTGATATATATATATATATGCGTGTAGTAATTTTTGGTACTTATCCGATTATAATCGAGGAGAAAAACCGCTCAGTTCGTATGAACCCACGCCTGGAATTTGGAACGTGGACGAAAAGATAATAATTCGTTGCCTGGCTTCTCCTGCACGCTGATTTTACGTAGACTCGGACGTCGTCCCTTCTGTCTTGCTCCGACGGTAGTTCGAGAGGTAGTAGTCTAAAATCGATCCGTTTCGAGGATCTTCGGTAGATAGGGAGAAATCATATTCGGCAACGCTCGTCAATTTTCGACTGCCGTAACTACTGGAGCGCGCGCGGTGTACGCGCGATATTTGAAAATTGTACTTCTCAGTACATGGTCAATTGTCCCAATTTCGAAAAAAAATTTATTGGGGTTTTGGCCACGATTTCGGGATTCCCGATCACTGTGCGTACGGGTTCCTGCGCGTCAGTAGAAGACTTTGGAACTCTCTTCTAGATCACGACGAAAAGCACGATCTGATCGCACCTCGGGATTCAGCGTCCTCGACACTCGTAATTGCTGACGTTCATCAACGCACGCTGCACGGAGGAACTCAAGTCACCCTCGCTACCTTGCGACGTCGCTATTGGATCGTCGACGGCTGATTTCCCATCCGATCGTTTATCCGCCACTGTAAGCAGTGCGTTCGACATCGAGCCACTCTCGGTCAACAGCTCATGGGGCATTTACCCGAACCTCCAGCAATTCGATCTCGTCCTTTTCTGCATTCTGGAGTCGACTACACCGGACCTCTCACGATACGCACGTTCCGAGGTCGAGGTGCAAAGTCGTACAAGGGCTACATCGTCGTGTTCGTTTGCTTTTCATCCTCAGCGGTCCACCTGGAGATCGCCACCGATTATTCAACTGACGGATTTCTCGCAGCGTTCAAACGTTTTACGGGTCGACGAGGCATCTGTGAGACGCTCTCGAGTGATTGCAGAACAAATTTTATCGGTGCCGACAAAGAGCTCCGCAAACTTTTTGAAGCCGCTTCCCGCACACGTTATCGCGCTCGCCGACATCCTCGCGAATGATGGCACGCGCTGGAAGTTTAATCCGCCATCATCACTGCACTTCGGAGGAAAATGGGAAACTGCGGTTGAATCCGTAGAATTCCACCTAAAACGGGTCATCGGAGACACAGGTCTCACATACGAAGAATTCTCGACGCTCCTCTCTAAAATCGAAGTGGTACTTAACTCCCGACCACTCTGTCCGCTGTCAGACGATCCAACCGATTTATCAGCACTAACTCCTGGCCACTTTCTCATCGGTTCGGCGATCAACACGATTCGCACGTGTCCTATTTTCCTGTATTTTTCCTATTTTCGAAGGTTTCGAGGCGTGGTGAGTCTGTATTTCTGAATTAAATTGATGTTGTCACGAGTGTTTTGGAACAGAATTTTCCTGTTAATTTTCCTGAAATACGGGTATTTCTGATTTTTCATAATATTCAAAAATTTCTGGGTACCGTAAATTTCTGAGTTCTATCATGAAATTTATACAGTAGCTTCAGAATAATTATGGGAATATTACGAAAAATTGGGACCAAGAAAAAAAATATTATTTTCCAGATATGAAGTTTTTTGTGTTTTTTTGCCTCAAATCATAAGAAAACATTTTTGATACTGAGATCTCATAATTTCATCTGAAAGAACAGGGAAATTCTGTTTCAAAACCCTCGTAAAATCATTAATTTAATTCAGAAATAAAGACTCACCACGCCTCGAAACCTTCGAAAATAGGAAAAATACCAATTACAGAAGTATAGTGAGAAATAAACCTAGAGGCCTAAGATTTGGAGTCAACCACTATTTCTCGTCATACTTCAACTCCTTTCAATTGCGAGGGAATTAAAAAACATCGGCTAAAAAGGGGGTTCAGTTCGTATGGAATACCTCATATTATACATGTTGCGAGACATGTTAACACATCATGTATAACAATTTAAAAAGATAAGTCTCTCGCTTCTGAGTTGAAAAGCATTTTCATTTGTAATATTATAATACGTTATAAAATGTTAGGTCACAACGAGCTGCAAGCTGAAACTTGCAACTTGCTTCCCCTGAATTTTCGGTAGTGCACGAAATCTTTCTATGAGGAAGCAACTCTCGATTTATTATATTTTATTTTTTCAAATCTTTGGCTTCCTCATGAAGGAAGTTCCGTTCACTACCGAAAATGCAGGGGAAGCAAATTGCAAGTTTCAGCTTGCAGCTTGTTTCATACAGGATGTCCGTAGATCCTTCCTACCACATAAAAACCGACTCGAACGTATATAAAAATTCAATGTTTCCAAAAATTCGAGCACGTTGTTTAATTGCTATCGAATCTAGTAACAACTTAAGCTAACGGTTAGTTTGAGCGTGTGTATGAATTTGAGCACGTTCCGTCGAGTGTTTCTGAATTTGCAGGGGTTGAAATTTAGAAATTTCTAATTGCTCTAGAACTCGATCCGTTCGTCCGATCACAGCCAAATTTGACATGTACTATAGCATATGTTCATAATGAATATTACACAGACATGTTCATAATGAATATTACAATAAATTGATATTATTGTGACCTAACATTTTATAACGTATTATGATATCACAAATGAAAATGCCTCCCAACTCAGAATCGAGAGACTTATCTTCTTGAATTGTTATACATGATGTGTTAAAATGTCTCGCAACATGTATAATATTACATACACGTAGCGAGTTCCCGTTCAATCAGAGCAGCTTGTTTAATCTACTGTTTATTGAGACTGGATCGAATATGAAAAGTTAAAGATCTGTAAAATTGAATCGCGTCATCAAATATCTTCCAAATTCAGTCGGAAATGAAGG
>CAXAQZ010000525.1:22500-25000 GCA_963971145.1 Sussaba pulchella | reverse complement strand
ACACAATTATGGACACAAAAATACGATGATATCTATTATGACGCCTCGGACGTGGAAGACCTACAGCCCGGGTCTCCCGCGGCGGACTTGTCCGCTATAGAGCAGGGGCTGAACGATAACGAATTGGCAAACGTCCCCGGACTAACGAGTTGGACCCTTGCGGTACCTCTCATAGAAGGCATAACAAATTGTGAGGTCTGTAGGAGCCAGAACAAACAACTAGGCTTCCTAAACTTAAAGGATCTCGTGAAGCATCTGAGCGAGCAACACCAGCAAGTCAACATCTCATACAGATGTAACTGGTGCGCAAAAGAGTTTCCGGGAGTCCGAAATTGGTATGGACATAAGTCCAAATGCAAAGGCCCACCGATCGTAAATCCACCCGATCGAGCCTTCAAATGTGACCTGTGCGAACGTAGTTTCGACACACAAATTGGCAAGTCACAACATGAGAGAACGGCACACCCCGTACTACGAAATGAAAGACGCCAAGAGGCTCTCCGGCGAGAGGGCCAGCCAGGAAGAGCCTCATACGTATGGAATGAAGAGGAAACGGCAAGATTACGGGTGTTGAATGCTGAACACCGAGGAAGACCGCAAATAAATAAATTCCTCGAGCGCTTCTTCCCTAATAAAACGTGCAAACAGATAAGCGATAAGAGACGACTTATCGAAAGAAATGAACCGAATATTCCGGCAGTAAGGGAAGAAGGCGAAGTCGCGTCCTCAAGCGACGAAGAAAGAGTTGAGGAAGAAGATGAAGAAGAAGACGAAGACGAAGAAGTCTTAATAATAGACGATACAGGAGACAGGCCTGTAGACGAAGATATCAACTCGACAAACGAGTTGGACGAGGGTGAAATAGCCCATGACAATATAAGGCAAGCGCCTACAAATGGACAAGGAAATTGGCAAGAAAGACTGGCTGAAACGATCATCAGCACAGTTATAACACAACAAAATGACATTTCCGAAATAGGAAGGCAAATGCGCCAGTCGTGGATTACCCACAGAGGTAACCCGGCAGAAATTGGCACCGCAATAGAAGCCCACATTCAACAACTAGTTGACGTCTTGGTGCCGAGAGAAGAACAAGCTCGGAGCAGAACACGACCAAGACGAACACCAAATACGGGCAGGCGAAAGGAGCCACCGAACCGCAGTCGTAGAATGCGGTTCGCGTTCGCCCGGTGTCAAGATCTATACAATAATTGCCCAAAGAAATTGGCAGAAATGGCAACTAATGGTGACTTCTCATACGTTGAAATGAGAAAGGAACCTCCAAAGGCAGAACATATTAGGCGTCTATACGACGACCTATGGGGCCATGCGGGACCAAACACAACCGCGCCCGAAATCGCAGAACAACGCGATATGGATGAAGTCTTTGGCACGATTACGGTAGACGAAGTCAAAAACCGGATCGCAAAAATTAAGACCAGCTCGGCTCCCGGCTTAGACCGAGTCAAGAAATGCCATCTCACAAAGAGTGGTGTTTCGGAAACTCTGACGTTGCTTTATAACATTCTCATGAGAGAAGGCTTCTATCCATCTGCATGGAAGAAGAACAGAACAACCCTCATACCAAAAGAGGGCAAAGACGAAGCAGACGTCAAAAACTGGAGACCAATTACGGTCGGGTCTATAATGGGAAGAATTTTCTCGGCGATAATAGACGCCAAATTGAGAAAGTTCGTACTACAATCACCAAGGCAGAAAGGCTTCACTGCCGAGGATGGTTGTAGTCTCAATATTATATTGCTAAACGAAGCAATATCAGCCGCGAAGGCTGTAAGAGGAGGAGTAGTTTCGATACTCGATGTATCAAAAGCATTTGACACGATACCACACTCGAGCATAAGACCAGGGCTCAGAAGAAAAGGCGTGCCAAGCCTTCTGTGTGATTACATCGCAAGCATGTACAATGGTTGTACAACGCTTATACGAGGAAGCGATGAAGACGTAGAGATTGAACTGAAAAGAGGCGTTAAGCAAGGAGATCCACTCTCTCCGCTCCTGTTCAATCTCGCGATCGACGAACTACTCGAGCAAATCCAAGCTCAAACAAATGGAATAAAGATTGAAGAGACAGGAACGTCGGTGCTAGCGTTCGCTGACGATATTGTACTGCTGGGAGAGAATGATGAAGAAGCCCAGAAACAGTTAGACGTAGTGTCTCGGTTCTTAACAGAACTTGGCATGTCTATATCTGTGGGCAAGTGTGGCTCGTTCAGCATACGTGCCAAGTCTAAGACCTGGTACGTTGCGAACCCGCTACTAAAGATTGGAAACGAGGAAGTTCCGCACACTGGTGTCGAGGACTCACTCCAATACCTCGGAGTTAGAATGGGACCGTGGAGCGGATTGGTAAAGGGATCAGAATTCCCAGCCATTTCGCAAACGGTCAAAAACGTGAAAAGGCTGAAGCTAAAACCCTATCAGAAGATAGAGTTGCTTCAAGCATATATCATGCCTCGTTTCATATACTCACTCTCCAACA
>CAXAQZ010000525.1:10000-17500 GCA_963971145.1 Sussaba pulchella | reverse complement strand
ATCGGTCTACGTGTGAATTTTAAATTCCTCTTTCGTTTTTCAGTACTAATTTTTTTTCATCAACTCATTAGAATAAATTTTAGGCCAAAATGGTTTTCGCGTTTCATGAAAAATTTTTTTTTTTTTTTCGAATTTCAGAAAAACCGATCGGTCTACGCCTGGAATAATTTTAATGTTCTTATTATTTTACAAACGAATTTTTTTTTTTTTTGGGTTTAAGAAAAAGCGGTCGATCTACGGGTGAAAAATTAAGGTTTATTCATTTCATTCCGATAGAAAAATAATTTGAAAAAAAAAATTTTTAAGCACGTTTTGATATTGATTGTTACGTTAATGCGATAAGAAGAAAGTTATGTTCTTTTACTTTTCGAAAAAGCGATCGGTCTACGCGTCGAACAACCCTGGTCGCGGTCGGTCTGCGGATGGATTATTTCCGAGTGCGATCGGTCTACGCGTCAACTCAATGTACATGCGATCGGTCTACGCAACGAACAACTCTGCCCGCGGTCGGTCTACGCGTGGATTTGAAATTCCTCTTTCGTTTTTCGATACCAATTTCTTTCATCAATTTATTAGAACAAATTTAAGGTAAAATTAATTTTCGCGTTTCATGAAAAAAAAAATTTTTTTTTTCGAATTTCAAAAAAACCGATCGGTCTACCCCTGGAATAATTTTAATGTTCTTATTATTTTACAACCAAATTTTTTTATTTCTTTTCGGGTTTAAGAAAAAGCGGTCGATCTACGGGTAAAAATTTAAGGTTTATTCATTTCATTCCGATGGAAAAATAATTTGAAAAAAAAAATTTTTAAGCACGTTTTGATATTGATTGTTACGTTAATGCGATAAGAAGGAAGTTATGTTCTTTTACTTTTCGAGAAAGCGAGTTTTTCGATACCAATTTTTTTTCATCAATTTATTAGAATAAATTTTTGGTCAAAATGGTTTTCGCGTTTCATGAAGAAAATTTTTTTTCTTTCGAATTTCAGAAAAACCGATCGGTCTACGCCTGGAATAATTTTCATGTTCTTATTATTTTACAAACGAAATTTTTTTTTTTTTTTTGGTTTCAAGAAAAAGCGGTCGATCTACGGGTAAAAAATGAAGGTTTATTTATTTCATTTCGATGAAAAAACAATTTGGAAAAAAAAAATTTTTTAACCACGTTTTGATATTGATTGTTACATTAATACGATAAGAAGAAAGTTATTTTCTTTTACTCTTCGAAAAAGCGATCGGTCTACGCGTCGAGCAACTCTGGTCGCGGTCGGTCTACGCGTGGATTATTCCCGAGTGCGATCGGTCTACGCGTCAACTCAATGTACATGCGATCGGTCTACGCGTCGAACAACTCTGGTCGCGGTCGGTCTACGCGTGGATTATTTCCGAGTGCGGTCGGTCTACGCGTCAACTCAATATACATGCGATCGGTCTACGTGTGGATTTTAAATTCCTCTTTCGTTTTTCGATATCAATTTTTTTCATCAATTCATTAGAATAAATTTTAGGTCAAATTGGTTTTCGCGTTTCATGAAAAATTTTTTTCTTCATTTTTGAATTTCAAAAAAACCGATCGGTCTACGCCTGGAATCATTTTAATATTCTTATTATTTTACAACCGAATTTTTTTTTTTTTTTTGGGTTCAAGAAAAAAAGGTCGATCTACGGGTAAAAATTTAAGGTTTATTCATTTCATTCCGATGGAAAATAATTTAAAAAAAAAAATTTTTAAGCACGTTTTGATATTGATTATTACGTTAATGCGATAAGAAGAAAGTTATGTTCTTTTACTTTTCGAGAATGCGATCGGTCTACGCGTCGAACAACTCTGGTCGCGGTCGGTCTACGCGTGGATTATTTCCGAGGGCGATCGGTCTACGCGTCAACTCAATGTACATGCGATCGGTCTACGCGTCGAACAACTCTGGTTGCGGTCGGTCTACGCGTGGATTATTCCGGAGTGCGGTCGGTCTACGCGTCAACTCAATGTACATGCGATCGGTCTACGTGTGGATTTTAAAATCCTCTTTCGTTTTTCGATACCAATTTTTTTTTATCAATTTATTAGAATAAATTTTAGGTCAAAATGGTTTTCGCGTTTCATGAAAGAAATTTTTTTTTTTTTCGAATTTCAGAAAAACCGATCGGTCTACGCCTGGAATAATTTTAATGTTCTTATTATTTTACAAACGAATTTTTTTTTTTTTTCTTTGGTTTCAAGAAAAAGCGGTCGATCTACGGTCGAAAAATGAAGGTTTATTTATTTCATTTCGATGAAAAAATAATTTGAAAAAAAATTTTTTAACCACGTTTTGATATTGATTGTTACGTTAATGCGATAAGAAGAAAGTTATGTTTTTTTACTTTTCGAGAAAGCGATCGGTCTACGCGTCGAACAACTCTGGTCGCGGTCGGTCTACGCGTGGATTATTCCCGAGTGCGATCGGTCTACGCGTCAACTCAATGTACATGCGATCGGTTTACGCGTCGAACAACTCTGGTCGCGGTCGGTCTACGCGTGGATTATTTCCGAGTGCGGTCGGTCTACGCGTCAACTCAATATACATGCGATCGGTCTACGTGTGGATTTTAAATTCCTCTTTCGTTTTTCGATATTAATTTTTTTCATCAATTCATTAGAATAAATTTTAGGTCAAATTTTTTTTCGCGTTTCATGAAAAAATTTTTTCTTCATTTTCGAATTTCAAAAAAACCGATCGGTCTACGCCTGGAATCATTTTAATGTTCTTATTATTTTACAACCGAATTTTTTTTTTTTTTTTTGGGTTCAAGAAAAAAAGGTCGATCTACGGGTAAAAATTTAAGGTTTATTCATTTCATTCCGATGGAAAAATAATTAAAAAAAAAAAATTTTTAAGCACGTTTCGATATTGATCGTTACGTTAATGCGATAAGAAGAAAGTTATGTTCTTTTACTTTTCGAGAATGCGATCGGTCTACGCGTCGAACAACTCTGGTCGCGGTCGGTCTACGAGTGGATTATTTCCGAGGGCGATCGGTCTACGCGTCAACCCAATGTACATGCGATCGGTCTACGCGTCGAACAACTCTGGTCGCGGTCGGTCTACGCGTGGATTATTCCCGAGTGCGGTCGGTCTACGCGTAAACTCAATGTACACGCGATCGGTCTACGTGTGGATTTTAAAATCCTCTTTCGTTTTTCGATACCAATTTTTTTTCATTAATTTATTAGAATAAATTTTAGGTCAAAATGGTTTTCGCGTTTCATGAAAGAAATTTTTTTTTTTTTCGAATTTCAGAAAAACCGATCGGTCTACGCCTGGAATAATTTTAATGTTCTTATTATTTTACAAACGAATTTTTTTTTTTTTTTGTTTGGTTTCAAGAAAAAGCGGTCGATCTACGGTCGAAAAATGAAGGTTTATTTATTTCATTTCGATGAAAAAATAATTTTTAAAAAAACTTTTTAACCACGTTTAGATATTGATTGTTACGTTAATGCGATAAGAAGAAAGTTATGTTTTTTTACTTTTCGAGAAAGCGATCGGTCTACGCGTCGAACAACTCTGGTCGCGGTCGGTCTACGCGTGGATTATTCCCGAGTGCGGTCGGTCTACGCGTCAACTCAATGTACATGCGATCGGTCTACGTGTGGATTTTAAATTCCTCTTTCGTTTTTCGATATCAATTTTTTTCATCAATCCATTAGAATAAATTTTAGGTCAAATTTTTTTTCGCGTTTCATGAAAATTTTTTTTCTTCATTTTCGAATTTCAGAAAAACCGATCGGTCTACGCCTGGAATAATTTTAATGTTCTTATTATTTTACAAACGAATTTTTTTTTTTTTTTTTTTGGTTTCAAGAAAAAGCGGTCGATCTACGGTCGAAAAATGAAGGTTTATTTATTTCATTTCGATGAAAAAATAATTTGAAAAAAAATTTTTTAACCACGTTTTGATATTGATTGTCACGTCAATGCGATAAGAAGAAAGTTATGTTTTTTTACTTTTCGAGAAAGCGATCGGTCTACGCGTCGAACAACTCTGGTCGCGGTCGGTCTACGCGTGGATTATTCCCGAGTGCGATCGGTCTACGCGTCAACTCAATGTACATGCGATCGGTCTACGCGTCGAACAACTCTGGTCGCGGTCGGTCTACGCGTGGATTATTTCCGAGTGCGGTCGGTCTACGCGTCAACTCAATATACATGCGATCGGTCTACGTGTGGATTTCAAATTACTCTTTCGTTTTTCGATATCAATTTTTTTCATCAATTCATTAGAATAAATTTTAGGTCAAATTTTTTTTCGCGTTTCATGAAAAATTTTTTTCTTCATTTTCGAATTTCAAAAAAACCGATCGGTCTACGCCTGGAATCATTTTAATGTTCTTATTATTTTACAACCGAATTTTTTTTTTTTTTTTTGGGTTCAAGAAAAAAAGGTCGATCTACGGGTAAAAATTTAAGGTTTATTCATTTTATTCCGATGGAAAAATAATTTTAAAAAAAAAATTTTTAAGCACGTTTTGATATTGATCGTTGCGTTAATGCGATAAGAAGAAAGTTATGTTCTTTTACTTTTCGAGAATGCGATCGGTCTACGCGTCGAACAACTCTGGTCGCGGTCGGTCTACGCGTGGATTATTTCCGAGGGCGATCGGTCTACGCGTCAACCCAATGTACATGCGATCGGTCTACGCGTCGAACAACTCTGGTCGCGGTCGGTCTACGCGTGGATTATTCCCGAGTGCGGTCGGTCTACGCGTAAACTCAATGTACATGCGATCGGTCTACGTGTGGATTTTAAAATCCTCTTTCGTTTTTCGATACCAATTTTTTTCATCAATTTATTAGAATAAATTTTAGGTCAAAATGGTTTTCGCGTTTCATGAAAAAAATTTTTTTTTTTTTCGAATTTCAGAAAAACCGATCGGTCTACGCCTGGAATAATTTTAATGTTCTTATTATTTTACAAACGAATTTTTTTTTTTTTTTTTTTGGTTTCAAGAAAAAGCGGTCGATCTACGGTCGAAAAATGAAGTTTTATTTATTTCATTTCGATGAAAAAATTATTTGAAAAAAAATTTTTTAACCACGTTTTGATATTGATTGTCACGTTAATGCGATAAGAAGAAAGTTATGTTTTTTTACTTTTCGAGAAAGCGATCGGTCTACGCGTCGAACAACTCTGGTCGCGGTCGGTCTACGCGTGGATTATTCCCGAGTGCGATCGGTCTACGCGTCAACTCAATGTACATGCGATCGGTCTACGCGTCGAACAACTCTGGTCGCGGTCGGTCTACGCGTGGATTATTTCCGAGTGCGGTCGGTCTACGCGTCAACTCAATATACATGCGATCGGTCTACGTGTGGATTTTAAATTCCTCTTTCCTTTTTCGATATCAATTTTTTTCATCAATTCATTAGAATAAATTTTAGGTCAAATTTTTTTTCGCGTTTCATGAAAAATTTTTTTCTTCATTTTCGAATTTCAAAAAAACCGATCGGTCTACGCCTGGAATCATTTTAATGTTCTTATTATTTTACAACCGAATTTTTTTTTTTTTTTTGGGTTTAAGAAAAAAAGGTCGATCCACGGGTAAAAATTTAAGGTTTATTCATTTCATTCCGATGGAAAAATAATTTAAAAAAAAAAATTTTTAAGCACGTTTTGATATTGATCGTTACGTTAATGCGATAAGAAGAAAGTTATGTTCTTTTACTTTTCGAGAATGCGATCGGTCTACGCGTCGAACACCTCTGGTCGCGGTCGGTCTACGCGTGGATTATTTCCGAGGGCGATCGGTCTACGCGTCAACCCAATGTACATGCGATCGGTCTACGCGTCGAACAACTCTGGTCGCGGTCGGTCTACGCGTGGATTATTCCCGAGTGCGGTCGGTCTACGCGTCAACTCAATGTACATGCGATCGGTCTACGTGTGGATTTTAAAATCCTCTTTCGTTTTTCGATACCAATTTTTTTTCATCAATTTATTAGAATAAATTTTAGGTCAAAGTGGTTTTCGCGTTTCATGAAAGAAATTTTTTTTTTTTTCGAATTTCAGAAAAACCGATCGGTCTACGCCTGGAATAATTTTAATGTTCTTATTATTTTACAAACGAATTTTTTTTTTTTTTTTTTGGTTTCAAGAAAAAGCGGTCGATCTACGGTCGAAAAATGAAGGTTTATTTATTTCATTTCGATGAAAAAATTATTTGAAAAAAAATTTTTTAACCACGTTTTGATATTGATTGTTACGTTAGTGCGATAAGAAGAAAGTTATGTTTTTTTACTTTTCGAGAAAGCGATCGGTCTACGCGTCGAACAACTCTGGTCGCGGTCGGTCTACGCGTGGATTATTCCCGAGTGCGATCGGTCTACGCGTCAACTCAATGTACATGCGATCGGTCTACGCGTCGAACAACTCTGGTCGCGGTCGGTCTACGCGTGGATTATTTCCGAGTGCGGTCGGTCTACGCGTCAACTTAATATACATGCAATCGGTCTACGTGTGGATTTTAAATTCCTCTTTCGTTTTTCGATATCAATTTTTTTCATCAATTCATTAGAATAAATTTTAGGTCAAATTTTTTTTCGCGTTTCATGAAAAATTTTTTTCTTCATTTTCGAATTTCAAAAAAACCGATCGGTCTACGCCTGGAATCATTTTAATGTTCTTATTATTTTACAACCGAATTTTTTTTTTTTTTTTTGGGTTCAAGAAAAAAAGGTCGATCGACGGGTAAAAATTTAAGGTTTATTCATTTCATTCCGATGGAAAAATAATTTAAAAAAAAAAATTTTTAAGCACGTTTTGATATTGATCGTTACGTTAATGCGATAAGAAGAAAGTTATGTTCTTTTACTTTTCGAGAATGCGATCGGTCTACGCGTCGAACAACTCTGGTCGCGGTCGGTCTACGAGTGGATTATTTCCGAGGGCGATCGGTCTACGCGTCAACCCAATGTACATGCGATCGGTCTACGCGTCGAACAACTCTGGTCGCGGTCGGTCTACGCGTGGATTATTCCCGAGTGCGGTCGGTCTACGCGTAAGCTCAATGTACATGCGATCGGTCTACGTGTGGATTTTAAAATCCTCTTTCGTTTTTCGATACCAATTTTTTTTCATTAATTTATTAGAATAAATTTTAGGTCAAAATGGTTTTCGCGTTTCATGAAAGAAATTTTTTTTTTTTTCGAATTTCAGAAAAACCGATCGGTCTACGCCTGGAATAATTTTAATGTTCTTATTATTTTACAAACGAATTTTTTTTTTTTTTTGTTTGGTTTTAAGAAAAAGCGGTCGATCTACGGTCGAAAAATGAAGGTTTATTTATTTCATTTCGATGAAAAAATAATTTTTAAAAAAACTTTTTAACCACGTTTCGATATTGATTGTTACGTTAATGCGATAAGAAGAAAGTTATGTTTTTTTACTTTTCGAGAAAGCGATCGGTCTACGCGTCGAACAACTCTGGTCGCGGTCGGTCTACGCGTGGATTATTCCCG